>JAJOOH010010443.1:0-60513 GCA_029582605.1 Solanum gracilifrons | reverse complement strand
TATATATTCATGACATACGATTACATAAGCATATCATACATATTTAATTTATATAAAGTCAGGTGTCAATCACAAAGTCTACCAGAGTTTCTATTTCAGGTGGTATCTTTATTACTTTTTTTACAACAACTATTTATGACTCTACTTTCTGCCTTACATACCAGTACATTTTTATTTGTACTGAAATCATGTTTTCTAGGACACTGTATTTTTGTTTTGTGCATGCAGGTCCAGGTACAGATTATGATTGACCACTCTGATAGGAATCGAGGTTTAGCCGTGAGTTGGTAAGATCCACCTCTTTCGGGCGCTTCCATAGGATGTTTACTTTTGTTGTACAGTTTGGGTATAATCGGGTCTTATCCCGGCCAGATCTTATGACACTTTTAGAGGCTATTGTGGACACGATATTATGGGTTTCTTCCTGCTGCTTCTAGTCTCCAGCCCCATATGCTTGGCATATATATATATATATATGTACATATGTATGTCTTTAGTTGCGGCCTCATCGATTAAGTAGTACTTTATTATTTTTGGCTTTTCTACCTTCGTCTATATGACTTGTTGTTATTTCGGTTATGAACTTGATGGTCCAGGATTGGTGTTTTATATGTTATGCTGCCCGACCTTCTAGGCCCACAGTTGAGTTAGTTAGTATGTTTCAGTGGCTAATTTGTTTGAATAAGGTATCGAGTGCTAGTCACGCCTCCCCTAGTTTGGGGAGTGACAGATTAATTCCAACATACATTGATGATCAAAGCCCAAAAGTAATGGAGGAAAAAGGATACTTGAAGCTTGAACCCTAGTTTCTTCCTTGAAGCTTGAGAGAATTTGGAGGGGATGAACTTGGATGGGATTTGAGAATTTGAGAGAATGAGACGGTTTGGGAAGAATTAAGATTAAAAGGTAGTTATAGGTCTGAAAATTAGGGTAAAAATGACATAGTATAGACATTAAATGCACAGGAAAAGATCCAAATACCCTTAAGAAATAAATGGCGGATGGTCCTACGGTTAATAAAATCCGTATTAGTCAACCGTAGAACTTAAGAAAAGCAACATTCACCTTACTTTCAAGAAAGCCCTTCGAATCCTCAAACTTTCTATGACCCGTAGACCCATCTGTAGTCCTCAACTTTGAGTCCAATTTTTCACTAAGTCTAGTTCACTACTACGGAACCATTCTACGACCCGTCGAATCTACTACGACCCATCTTGTTACTCATAGGTCAAACATTAGAAACTTGAAATTCCAAAAACTCAACTCCATGTTTACGATTCCCTTCCTACGATCCGTATGTCGGTCTCGTAAACCACTACTTCAACAATTTTTTTGCACCTTTCGTTTCCAACTTAACTTTCCAATTTCTGAGGTGTTACAATATTTCCCCCTTAGGTCTATTCATTCTCGAATGAGACTCAAGCTAGTATGAATAGAGTAGGAGAGAAACAAACAACCCATCATGAATGTAAATCTCGTCATAATGTACATAAACATGAAGAATCACTCCAAGTTAAATCATAACATCAAAAATCGAGCTTTTTCATGAACTTGCATGCATGTGGAAATATGAGAATGACTAAAAAACATAGATCCAAAAGAATGAACCATGAGAAACTAATAACTCAAGCTAGAGTAGGAGCAAATGGAAAGAGATGAGGATACCGGGATATCATATTGGCTTCGTCTTCCCGGAAACAATTTCCTTGTTTCTTAACATCCAAACTTGTCGGTTTAAAAGCTAAACCGGAACCTCTTCACAAGATATATTTTCTTTAACTCCCAAACCTTCCAAAGGTACAATAGATGTCGGATATCCAACACATTTATTCAACAAAGAGACATGGAATACCAGATGAACTGATGCTAAATCATTAGGCAACTCAAGTTCATCAACGACTTTGCTAATACACCTCAAAATCTGATATGGGCCCACATAATGGGGATTAAGCTTCCCTTTGTTTCCAAATATCATTACACCCTTCGTGGGTGAAATTTTTAAATAGACCCAATCATTAATATCAAACTCAAGTTCTCTTCTTCTAACATCAGTATAAGACTTTTGTAGACTGTAAGCCATTTTCAATCTTTCCCGAATAAGTCAAACCTTTTCCATAGCCTCATTCACCCTATCAAGTAGCCTCACCAACTCCAAACCAACCTATCGGGGTCCTAAACCTCCTACCATTGAGAGCCTCAAACGGTGCCATCCTAATACTAAAATGATAGTTAATATTATAAGAAAACTCAATCAAAGGCAAGTGATCATCCCAATTACCATTGAAATCAATCACACAAGCTCTTAACATATCTTCTATAGTTCTAACGACATGCTTGACTTGTCCATTGATTTGAGGGTGAAAAGTCATGCTAAGTTTCACTTGGTACCGAGACTTTTCTGAAATGACCTCCAAAACTGAGATGTAAGATAAATGTTATGATCAAAGATAATAGACAAAGGTACTCCACACAACCTTACTATTACTTGAATATAAAGCTACGGGTATTTTTCTGCTGAAAATGATGTCTTAACGGGGAGAAAGTGAGTCGATTCTGTCATTTGGTCCCCAATAACACAACTCAAATCAAATTGTCGAAGAGTGTGAGGTTAACCCGTAATGAATTCAAATCTTCCCACTTCCATGTATGGATACTAATGTTTTGAGTCAAACTACACAGTTTCTAATGATCAACTCTCACTCGTTGACAATTTGGACATTTAACCACAAATTCCGCAATATCCTTCTTCATCTCATTCCACTAATAGACCTCAGGCAAGTCGCGGTATATCTTGGTGGATCCTTGGTGAATAGAATACTGAGAACTATGAGCTTGTGCCAAAATTTAATTCCTCAACTCATCAACATTTGAACACATAACCACCCTTGATATCGAAGAACTGCATCTCCCCTTTGGGAGAAAGCCTTAATAGATTTTTTTTGAAAACCCACTACTTCAACTCAACTAACATCGGATCAAGATCTTGCTTACCCTTCACGTGCGATACAAAAGACGATTCCAAAGTATTATGAACAACCACATCACCTTTATTAGAATCAACCAAGCGAACACCCGATCGGGCCAATCTATGAACATCACGAACTAAATCCTTCTTATCATCCTCAATATGAGCAACACTTTCCATTGACAATCAACTAATAGAATATGCCACCACATTTGCCTTACGGAGATTATATATGACACTCATGTTATAATCCTTCAATAACTCAAGCCATCTTCTTTGGTGAAGATTCAAATCCTGTTGTGTGAATACATATTTCAATATCTCGTAGTCGGTAAACACATCTACATGAACACCATATAGGTAATGCCTCTAAATATTTAGAGCAAATACCACCGTCGCTAACTTCAAATCATGAGCGAGGTAATTCTTTTTGTGTACCTTAAATTGACTTGAAGCATAAGAAATAACTTTCCCATGTTGCATCAAAATACAATCAAGACCAATCCATGAAACATCACAATACAACACAAAACCATCCGATTCTCGTGGTAAAGTCAATATAGGGGTCGAAGTGAGTCTATCTTTCAACTCTTGGAAATTCTTCTCACAAGTTCCCGACCATAAAAATTTAATCTTCTTTTGAGTCAATGTTGTCAAAGGCAAAGAAATAGAGGAAAATCCTTTCACGGACCTTCTATAGTAACCAGCCAAACCTAAGAAACTCCATATAATGATAATGCTCAAACTATCCAAAAAAATAATTAAGAGAATAAGTAGTCGTTGTCAATAAAAATATCCAACTAAGAGTCAGGGTTGAATCCCGCAAAGAATGTTATAACGATAAGAATTCAACAAGAAAATTAGAAATGCAGACCTATTTATTATAGCACATTAAGGAAAATGGGGGGATGATTCCACCAAATTTACAAAAGACAGTTTGAAGTATCAAGTGTCACAATTAAACTAAAATTTAGAAATTCAAGCAATTAAGAGGTAATCGATGTCACATAGGGGTAATTGTGTTGCTTAATAGTGCTAAACAATCATGAATAGGCTGGGTCTTCTTTAATGACATTAATCTTCTTTCTTTCTCATAGTACCAATTCATAGAATCTCCTTTCGATGTCATTTATGTGATTAACAAATCAATCCATTGCCTTACGGAATCTCTATTTCGAGTAGATTTGGGCAAATAGATTTAAACCATAATCTTTCTTTTGAGCAAACCATAGAAATCAAACCTAAATTGCATGTATTAAACTAATTAACCACTCTAATTTG
This sequence comes from Solanum gracilifrons, assembly GCA_029582605.1. NCBI lineage: Eukaryota > Viridiplantae > Streptophyta > Magnoliopsida > Solanales > Solanaceae > Solanum > Solanum gracilifrons. The sequence goes on along the minus strand of JAJOOH010010443.1, from coordinate 56,267 downwards.
ATCTCTTTCGAGCATGAAACTATGATAAAAAATAGGATGAAGTTTGCAATTTTAACCCATGAACTAAGCCCACACTAATTAGCCTAAATCCATGAATGAACAATAATGAAACAAAGCAAAACACAATAGCCATTAAATTAAATCAACACCCAACCCCATAATTGCACCCCTAGACTTGGAGTTTTAGCCACTATACCTATCAAGATAGAAACCATGGATGTGATGAAATTAAGCAATTATAATCAACACTCACTTTGATTTCAACTTCCAATTGTCAATTGCAAGAGTAAAATTGAAAACCCCAAACTAAAGATGTTCTTCACAAGGTAAAAAGTTCATGTTAAAATTCTCCAAAAAATAAAAGCTCTAAAAAATTCTTTCCCAAAAAGAACTCTCTATTTTCTCTCCTTTGGGTAATTTATTGTTTCTCAAAATTTGGCTCAAAATTCATTGTGTGACCAACTAGGTGATAGTCAGGCTCACTGAACATGTTCGGTGGATCACCTCGCTATATGTTCCTCAACTTGCTTTTCATTTGCTTTAGGCTTCAGGTGTTTGAACCTTAGTTGGTGAACTTTTTCGAGTCTGCCTTTTAGCGGATCGCCAATTACCACATTTGTTTGCCTTTTAAGCCTTTATTTTTCATTTAATTCATGTCACCTTCATCAATGGTCATTTTGTTTGCCTTTAATATTCGATGAGTCACCGTTTCACTTTTCGTTTGCCGACCTACCTCGATTGTCTTTAATTGTGAACACTTTCACTTTGGGCGAGGTCAGGCCATTTGGACGATCCTCCGTTTTGGTCATGCGATTGCAAGTGTGGAGTTTATACTTCTTTTAATGTTTTTGGCCTTTCTTTCAAGTATTCGTCCTAGTCTTGTCCTTTAGCCTTCATAACTGCAAATCATCAAAATATCATCAGAATAAGACATAATTAAGCATTGACGACACTAATTGTTAAACTAAAAAAGACCTCAAATGAGTATAAATTTACCACTCATCATCACCCCAACTTAAATTTTTGCTTGTCATCAAGTACATCAAGAACATAATTAGTTCAATAAGGAGGCTTACAACTGTTCTAAATGAGAGCTAACATGCACGTGCCACCATAAGACTACTATCAAGCAAATGCAACATTCAATCATGATACAAAATCTTCATATGATGACTAGCTGGTATATACATCAAAGCTCAAGCTCACTATAGCTTCTTTTCTATTGCAAGAATGTGTTTCAACAAATGCATTCAAGTGCCCTCACTAATTTTTTTTACGTTTCAAAGACACCTTATCCAATTCTATGTGTTCAACGATCGTTAATCAGTATAAAACCGAACTAAATGAGTTGGGTTCGAATACCACAGGGAGTGGTACGTGTTTCAGATTCAATTGGGAAGTATGAACATGTTCAAATCATTCATAGGAATAAAATTTAACATCATTCAAATAAAGGGGTGACATGAATGTCAAATGAGGGGGGTTTTGGTTTTAATTATCAACTACAAACAATCACAAACAAAAAACATAACTATAATGAGACGAGTTCTTGGGATGTGATCGATTATAGGCTAATATAGACAAATGGGTAATTGCAACTATTAGTAATTAGCTAGATATTAGTGAGTAAGCTAGGCTATAGTGGGGGTAACATTTCTCTCGAGTAATTTACCTCGAATCAAGTTGATTTCACTCGAACATAAACAAGCATGCAAAATAAGAACAACCCACACCTTAGTCCATTCACTCTCTTGAGCTAATGTGTGGGATTGGGTTTTGGATTCACTCTCTCGAGCTGAACCTAGGTTAACCCAATACCCACTGTCCATCAACCAATAATTTTGGTTCTAAAACCTCTCTCTCGAGCAGGACAAGAACACAAACCTGGAATTGCATTTGCAACTACAATTCCTAAATTAAACCACAATTAGTGATTAAACTCACTTCTAAATATCATTTAAACTAATAATTAGCAATACCCATAAACTAAATCAGCCCATAATCACATAATCACACCCCAAGAATTGGGGTTTTAGCTAGACATCATAAAAAGGTAAAAACCGTTACCAAATTGCTAATCCATCAACTGGGTAAGAGTAGATTCATCCTTATAATGCTCCAATTCGAGGAATCTCAAAGACCCACTTCCAATTTCTCAAAAGTGAAAAACTTCAATTCTTCAAAGCTTAGGAAAAATTAGAGAAAAACTATCTCCAGGTACTCAAAACTTAATAAAAAATTGTTCTAAAGAGTAATTGATACTAAACTAAATGTTCAAAAATGTATTTATAGTCGCCAAAAATGTGCTGTGAAGATTCACGTAGTGAAGTACGTTGAGCTCGCTGAACCACTCAGCGAGCTGCCCTTTGGTCTATTTCATCACCCTTTTGCCTTGGTACTCAGCATCCTCCAGGTCTATAACTTAAGGCGATCTATCTTTGCTTTGCAGAATCACTCAGCGATTTGCCAACTACTCTTTTCCATCACCAACTTTGTTTTCTTCTTCAGGGCTTGGCATACTGGAACTTTAGGTGGTCAAATATCCATTCGGCAATTCACCAAGCGAACTTGGCGATCACCAGGCTGCCTTTCTGCATTCTTTCAACCTTCTTTGTTCCTTTTTTCTTGTTAGTGTCCTTTCTTTGTTCCTCAATCCATATACCTGAAAATCAAGAGTTTTACATTAGTTATTGGCACAAATTAAACATTTAAGGACACTAATTCTATATAAACAAAGCCCTAAATGAGTCTAAATGTCGGACTTATCAACACCCCCAACTTAAACTTTTGCTTGTCCTAAAGTAAAACTCAAGTTCAGCAGTTCAAAAAGGATGTCTCAAACAGTGCTACGAAAGACTCAATCATGAATGTACACAACAAGACTCAACTTACTCATGCAAGAATCAATTGTGCACTCAAAGGTTCAAGTTGTGACTCACCATTATAAAAAATTCTCAAGTTCACAATACTTGCTTCAAATGCAAGTTCAAGCTCAACAAAGATACTAAAATGTTGTTAAAGAGTTCTTTAGTACTGGAAAGTTATTGAAAGTTGTCAATGGTACATTTGTAACACTTGTGCCTAAGATTGCTAACCCCACCCAAGTGAAAGACTATCGACCTATAGCTTGTTGTTCTACTATCTATAAGATTATTACCAATATCCTGACCAATAGAATTAAATTGATCATAGGGTAGATAGTTAGTCCATCACAATCTGCTTTCATTGAAGAGAGAAGCATCATAGATAATATCTTGTTTAGCCATAAGGTTTTGAAGTAGTACTCAAGGAAAGGCATGACCCTTAGATGCACTATGAAAATTGATTTAAGGAAAGCTTATGATTCCATTGAATGGGAATTTCTAAGGAAAGTGCTTGCTGAATTGGGTTTCCTTTTTAAATTCATAACTTGGATAATGGAATGTGTGTCCAGTGTATCTTAAACTTTGATTATCAATGGGGGATTAACAAAGTTGTTTCGAGGGAAAAGGGGAATTAGACAATGGGATCCAATGTCCCCTTATCTTTTTGTTTTTGCCATGGAGCACCTTTAGAGAGAGTTGGATGAGATTAAACATAACAAAGACTACAAGTATAATCCAAGATGCAAGAAACTTGGGGTAGTTCATATGTGTTTTGCTGATGATCTGTTGATGTTATGTAAAGATGACCTTAAGTCTATCCAATTTCTCCAATGAGCTTTTCAAAGGTTCTCTAGAGCTTCTGGTTTACAAGCCAACAATGAAAAAGGTTCTATATTCATGGCAGGAGTGAAGCCAGAATTGAAACAAACTATCCTTGAAACTTTGGGATATGTAGAGAGGGAAATACCTTTTAAATATTTGGGGGTACCTATCTCATCCAAGAAACTGACTATTGGTAAGTGTTTGCCTTTAGTGGAGAAGATTACCGAAAGAATTAGGTGTTGGTCTGCCAAATTACTTTCATATGCTGGGTGAGTTCAACTAATTAAATCAGTCATCTTTGGTATGCAGACTTACTGGGCACAAATATTTGTCTTACCAAAAAGAATGTTGAAGATGATAGAGGCATTGTGCAGAACTTATTTGTGGACAGGCTCAGTAGTAAGGTCAAGGAAAGCTCTTGTTTCGTGGGAAAAACTATGCCTTCCAAAGGCTGCAGGAGGTCAGAATATTATTAGTTTGAGTTTGTGGAACACTGCTTCCAGTGTGAAGAAGTCCCCATTGATCTATGGTTTTGAGATGGAACCCCACCATACAAAAAAAAGGAGAGAAAGAAAAGAAGAATGAAAAAGAAAAAGAATGAAAAAGTTGTGAGATAAAGTTGTGAAAGTTGCAAAAGAAATGGGGTGTCCGATATTCCATTGGAAGTGAATAATGGGGTGAATTTTGAGCATGAGTGAAAATCCTGAAGAAAAGGAAGGAAAAATGATGTTCATACCACATTTCATGAGGATAGCAGCCACTGAGCCTAAATGACCATACCTTTACAATCAGCCCCGTTACAAGCCTTGAAAAGACCTTTTTGATCTTGAATGATCTAAAACGAATGTTGATTGGAAAATAAGGGTAAACCTATGAGTGAAGTCATGCATGTGTTCAACTTTGTGAGTGTGAGAGTTGTATATGATTCCGGAGCTATAAATTGTTGAAGAATTGTGTGTAAATATGGAATCATCTTTGTTGTGAGGGCATTTGAGTACCTTTTTTTTGGTAAACTAATCATTTATTGATACCAAAAAGTGAACATTATAGTGCCAAACAATTGCTAACCAATTACTTCTCAGAAAAAAAACCAACCGAAAAGACAACTTGCAAAAGGAACTATAAAGTAGCAACTATATACAATCTAGTGATGCATACATAAAATAAAAGTATCGTTCCATCTTCAGGATAGTCTATCCAGTGTATTCTTCCACTTGGCCAGATCCCTTCCTCTCACATGTATATGCAACACAATTTCTTTACAGAGTCTGTCGCTTTGATAGAGGTTGGACTGAAACCGAATAGCATTTCGTTCTCTAAACATAAGATACACAAGCATAGCAAATACATAACTAATTATTGCACCCATTCCTATTTTCTTCCTTGCCCACAACAAGGACATCTTGATGTTAAGCTAAATGAAGTGGTTGAAGAAGGCAGATTTTCTATCAGAAAGATGTATCTTAAGCTCGTGCCTACCCACCCAAAAGTCTCCTGGAAGAGTATTGCACTACAACAAAACATTCTTGATTTTTCTCCTCTTTTCACCACACCCTGAACTTAGGCTTTTGGCCTAAGTTGGCTACTCAAACAAATCACACTTCATGAGGATTATGGGTGAATGGATAAAAAGGGGTTACAATTGCATCAAGTTTCTTCCAAGAAAAGGGAAAGGCTCAAGGGGTTCAATCAAAGTTCACACATCTCTCAAGGTTGGCCACAAAAAAGGTATATTGTCAAATTGTTTCACTTTTCTAAATTGTTGCCTAAGATCATCTCAAGAGCTTACATCACTTAGTCAACCGGACCAACGGGGAAAATACTAGGTGTCATCACACAAGGTTCACAGTAAGCTCATCACACAAGGCATTAGCACCAATATCAAACAAGACCCACACTTTCGCTAATGTGCAATGTTCATCACAAGAGACTCATTCGATAATCGGCTAGTCACAATGAGATGCAAAAAGTCTACATATTATCTATGCAACTTCATTTGGCGTCATCGTAGATGCACATTCATTTTTGTTTGATTAAGAGCACCATTCAAGTCATCGATATTGATCATGACCGATACTCCAATTTGCACAAGAACAACCACAATCACACACAAGAGGTGGCAAAATATTTTCAAAAGGGTCAAAAACCATTTGCATTCATAATGAGGAGCCCCAAGATCAAACATTCACAAGACGATATCAAAACACAATTTAAACACAAAAACCTAGTAATATATACAAAAGATGTAGTCACAAGAGGTAGGTATGGAAATACCTCACCTTACCACAAACAAAAAATGCAGTTGTCCACAAATGCAACAAAATAACAAAAGTCAATAAAGATGACAGAGAGGGAGGTAAATAAGGGTCCTGTCTACACAGCCACTCCATCTGTCGGGACATCAATGCCCGGGATCACACTCTGATCCTTGGCCGCAGTGTCCTGTGTAACATCAGCACTAGCTCCACTAGACCCAACCATGGTGGTGTCTCTTAAATAGGTCTGTCGGGCAGTCTCGAACATCGCATCCTCCAAGTCGGACAGATCATCATATACGGCAGCATCTCGCTCCCCCAGCTGCTCCTCATTGGTCTTCGCCTCTGACACATCAGCTGCCACATCCTCCATAGGCACATCTCCGGTGGTAGCCGACGGCATCTCAGAACTGGCCGAGGCATCCTGATCCTCAACTTTCTCAAATAGAGAGGTGAAGTTTGTGGACTTCAAATAGTCCATGTCCTTCCTCAAATCTGTAACCTCGGCTTTCAAAACCGTTACCTCTGAAATAATCCCCTGTCGACTCTCATAAGTCGCTACTCTTACCGTGAGATCATCAGGACCGGAAAGGGAATGTACGTTTGGCACTTCTTGGCCTTTATAGCCATCTCTTGCTCGATGATGAGTCTTAAATTAATGTTCTTCCAAGCTATGAGTGATCCGAGATAGGCCATCTTTGGGTGGCATAGGGTAGACTCATTTTGCGAAGGTATTATGGAACTGCTAATGAACCCAAACCAGAATCGGGCTGCTATATTCAAATATTTCTTCTCAATCGAACCTCTAGCATCGATCCACCTCAGGGTGGTGTCAGATATAAGCGGGCTAGCCATCCCTTAAGGTCATCCAACGTGGAAACAGTGGTGTCCAAACTCGGGTAATCAACTTTGAGTCCTCTATCCAAGACAACGTTGATATACTCACTGCTGCATCACACTACCTTCCCCCTGACCATGACTAACTCTACCTGCCTGAAGGCACTAGCCTTCTTCTTTCCCTTCGGTACCAGGTCGTATAAGCTATGTAGAACTCTTAGACCCATAAAGGAATAGACAGTGACAGGTGAACTGCTAAAAACCTATGTAACCTAAGAGTGTTCCAATAAGAGTACCTATCCCTAGGCCATCTGTAGATAGCCTCTTCTCTTCAAGAATTGCCCTCAATACCTCGGCCTTTAATCTGTTGAGTAGCCAGGTAGGAGGACCTCGAACTGGTGGCACCGGAACCACCGTCTGTGCCGGAGCTGGCACTGTATCAACAGCAGGAGGGGTGGCCTCTGGGATCCTAGCGAATCCTGGCGAACTTTGGAATGAGTCTCATCATGCCGGGATTGTAGAGGATGGTCATCCTCAGGCTCAGAGAATGCAGCCTGGGAATCAAAGGATTCTCCCTCACTTTCAGAGTTGTGCTCCGGTACCTCAGATGCAACCTCTTTGCCCTTACCTTTCCCTCCATTGGGAGGTGCCTTCTTTCCCTTTTTAGAATGGGCAGCTTCCCCTCATTAATAACTATGCCCAGTGCGCTTTTTCAGAGGTGGGGGGGGGGGGGGGATATCCAGATTGGTTCTACCCATATCTGCAAAATATACCAAAATAAGTTAGAACGATTCAAGAAAAATGCAGAAAATAAGCTGCAGAAAGACTCGCCGAACCTATCGGCGAGTTGCTGAGTCACTTAGGCGAGCCGAAGCGGGCTCGCCAAAAGGACTGGCTCAAAAATTTCCTAGAAAAATGGAATGTCAGCAATGGGAAGGGCCTTTCGGCGAATCGCCGACCTCATTCGGCAAGCATATACTAGCCCGCCAAAAGTTACAGTGTATTTTTAGGGGTTACGGGCACAGAAAGGGTGATCAAAGAAGACTTTCGGCGAGCTCATGCTTCTCGCTAAAAGTTACAGACCCAAAATCTAGTGAAGCATGAAATTAAAGGTGAGCTAGAGGGATTTCGGCAAACCGCCGAGTGGTTTGGCAAACTCGACCCAGCTCGCCAAACTGTCAAACGTGCTTATTTTCAACCCTGCGTCCAAAATCAAACCCGCATCACCCGAAAATAAAATCAAACAACACACATTCTCAATTAAGCCCAGACCCATTAGACCCATCCCATCGGGGTACTTAGATTTCCCCCGATTTGGCCGAAATTGGCCATTTGATGACTTTAACCCTTAAGAATGATGTCAAACGCTCCATCATTGGGAGAAACATGTCATTTAGCACAATTTGGGTTACTCAAACTTCACCCGACTAGACCCAAGAACAAAATACTGCAGCCCAACAATTTATGATTAATTTTAAAGCATGCAATTTGGTAAATTAACAATTTAGGCACGATTTCAGAACTAGAATAGGCAAACTAGCACACAATTACGATTTCAGAGAGGCCCAACACACAACAATAAGAATTACACAATTGCAAATGAGTTCAACCGCTAATTATGAGTTTGGGGTTCGGAAAACCAACCTTTTATGTCGAAATACGATTTGTAATCCTAGGTGGCATAGAATTCCAACCACGAACACAAAATCAACGACTAAAAAGGTAAAATGCAAGAATATAGGAAATACAGAGTGTGGATGTGATTGTATGAAATTAAAAAATGACTAAAAAGGTAAAATGCAAGAATATAGGAAATATAGAGTGTGGGTATAATTGTATGAAATTTAAAAAGTGAGCGAATGTGAAAGAAGTTGAAATTTTAAACCTTTGGCCTTTTAAAAACCGTCCAGTTCGTGCCCATTCAGCGATATTAGTCAACCTCGCCGAACCACTCGGCGACATGCCGAGTGGTTACTTACCTCGCTGAGTTTTATAGGACTTCTAGTTAATTTGGGGGTCCAAACGACTGACAAAGTCAGGCTCGCTGACCTATTCGGTGAGTCGCCGATTCGTCCATGGGCCCACTGAGTTTTACAGACTCCATCTTCATAATTTCTTGAGTCTAACGACGGTCCAAGTCGGGCTCGCCGACCTCTTCAGTGAGTCACTGACTGGACTTTTTGGCTCGCCAACCTGCATATTTCAAACACATTCCACTTTTTCTCCTACACAATCAACACACGTTATTCCAAAAACAAAAAAAAAAGCAAATAAAAATTGGGTTGCTTCCCAAGAAGCGCCTTAGTTAACGTCGTGGCACGACGCAAGTCCTAAATCAAGCTTCATTCTTTGGGTTTGCCATAGTATCACTAGGCAACCCTCCTTGTTGTTTCGGGTTTAAATGAGAAGGAATCTGACCCATTTGGGTCTTCAACTGCTTGATAGAGACGGAATGAGAGGTCACCGTCTTGTTAAGGGTCGATACAACTTCCTTTATTTCCTTTAAAATTTTATTGGACCCTTCAACCTTGTTGATAATATGAGAGAACATTTCCTCAGTCCGGCCACTCTCAGAATCTTTGGGCTTTTGACGCTCGTGGGGAGGATCATACCTATCCTTCTCCCCATCGCTTTCTTTCCGAGTGGCATTCCGCTCACGCCAATCTCTATCACGGTGTTTCCAGTCCTCATCTTTATTCCAACCTTTGTTACCACCCGACCTTGAGTAGTTTTCACGATAACCTCCTCCTTGGTTGGCTAGGAAGTTCACTTCCTCATTGTACATCGCTTCAAACTTGGCCTCATCGGGGTTTATATAACCCACACCCACAACATTACCACTCTTAGCACCAGCTCCCATGACATTTTTGGCCAAAATGTCAAGTTGGGTCATCATCTTTGCCATGTTTTGGTCCCTCTCTTGATCTTTCTCTAGTTGCTCCTTTGTCAATTTAAAAGTAAGAGGGGAGACCTGATCTTCACGGGTGTACCATGCCCGGTTAATTTTGGTCATACCATCCAAGAGTTGGGCTGCTATAATGTAAGGTTGTTGCATGAAACCTCCCGGAGAAAGTTTATCTGCCACTCCCTTGTTCACCAAATCAAGGCTTCAGTAGAAGTATTGCAGCAAAATGTTGTGGGGAATCCATGAGTTGGGCATTGTAACACCAACTTCTTAAATCTTAGCTAGGTCTCATGGATTGGATCACCCTCCAAATGCTTGAAGCTTTGAATGTTGTCCCAGAGTCAACGTTTTCGAAGGAGGAAAAATCACACTTGGAATGCGGTGACAAGCTCTTCCCATGAAGTAATAGAATCTCTTGGCAACTCCGCCAACCACTTACATGCTTCTCCCATTAGAGAAGATGGGAATAACCTCAACCAAACCGATTCTTGAGATATGTTTTTAAAAGAGAATGGTCCGCAAACATCGACAAAGTTCCTTATGTGCCCATGGGGATCCTCATGAGCCAACCCACCGAACAACCCTTTCAATTGCAAGAGCTGCAACATGGTGGTTGTAATGTGGAACACAACGTTCCCTTCAACTTGGGCAAGTGAATGGAACCAACTCCACCCATAAGATTTAGGTCATTGACATCATTAAGATTTTTGACGTCATCTTGGTGGCCCACATGGCTACCATTGCTTCAGTTGACACTCAATTCTCCTATTCTAAACAGCAACACACAAACCAAACTAAAAATAAGTAGATTCAACTATGACTAACAAGAAAAATAATTCAACTTCACCAAAAGCATTTCAAACAATACCACTACCCGGTAGCGACGCTATTTTTTTTTTTTTACATTTCAATGACACTTCATACAATTCTAGGTATTCAACGATCGTAAATCAGTATAAAACTCAACTAAATAAGTTGGGGTTGAATCCCACATGGAGTGGTACATGTTTCAGATTCAATTGGGAAGTATGAACATGTTCAAATCAGTAATAGGAATAAAAGTTATCGAATAAAGACATCATTCAAATCGGGGGGTGACACAAATATCAAATGAGGGATTTTGGTTTTAATTATCAATTACAAATAGTCACAAACACTACAACTTAACAATAATGAGATGGGTTCTTGGGATGTTATCGATTATAGGCTAATATAGACAAATGGGTAATTACAACTATTAGTAATTAGCTAGATATTAGTGAGTTTGCTAGGCTATAGCGAAGGTAAACTTTCTCTCGAACAATTTACCCCGAATCAAGTTGATTTCTCTCGAACATCAATAAGTATGCAAAATAAAAACAGCCCACACATTAGTCCATTCACTCTCTCGAGCTGAATGTGTGGGATTGGGTTTAGGATTCACTCTCTCGGGTTGAGCCAAGGTCAACCCAATATCCACTGACCATCAACCAATAATTTCATTTCTAAAACCTCCCTCTCGAGCAGGCCAAGAACACCAACCTGGAACTGCATTTGCAACTACAATTCCTAAATTAAACCATAATTAATGATTAAACTCAATTCTAAATAGCATTTAAACTAACAATTAGCAATACCCATAAACTAAATCAGCCCATAATCACATAATCACACTCCAAGAATTGGGGTTATAGGTAGACATCATAAAAAGGTAAAAAACTGTTACCAAATTGATTATCCATCAACTGGGTAAGAGTAGATTCGTCCTTCCAATGCTCCAATTCAAAGAATCTCAAAGACCCACTTCCAATTTCTCAAAAGTGAAAAACTTCAATTCTTCAAAGCTTAGGAAAAACTATCTCTAGGTACTCAAAACTGAATAAAAAATTGTTCTAAAGAGTAATTGATACTAAACTAAATGTTCAAAAATGTATTTATAGTCGCCAAAAATGTCCTGCGAAGAGTCACTTAGCGAAGTAAGTCGGGCATGCCGAACCACTCGGTGAGCCGCCCTTTGGTCTATTTCAACGCCTTTTTGCCTTGGTACTCAGCATCCTCCAGGTCTATAACTTTGGGAGATCTATCTTGGCATCGCGGAGTCAGTCGGCGATCCTTCGACTGCTCCTTTCCATCGCCAATTTGGTTCTTTCCTTCAGGGCTTGGTACACTGGAACTTTAGGCGGTTAAATAGCCATTCGGCGATTCGCCATGTGAACTAGGCGATTACCAAACTACCATTCTTCATCCTTTCAGCCTGTTTTGTTCCTTTTTGCTTGTTTGTGTCCTTGCTTTGTTCCTCAATCCATATACCTGAAAATCAAAGGTTTTACATCAGTTATTAGCACAAATTAAGCATTTGAGGACACTAATTCTATATAAACAAAGCCCTAAATAAGTTCAAATCTCAGACTCATCACTCACATCAAGAATAATTTCATGCTCTCACAAAGCAAATCAATAAAGAAATTACGAATCAATAAAACTCTCACTCTCCAAAAGAGAAATATATGCAAGCTTCATGCCACAGGTTTGCCATATTTTCCAATCAATACACAACCTAGATTATACAAGATATCAAGGGTATACTAAACCTGTATTGAGGATGAGGGTAAAGGTATGATCAATTTGGCTCAGTGATTTTACATTTTCTAAGCATTGTTGCACTCTTCTTCACCTCTTCTCAAGTTCTTTCTATTCTTTTCATTTGCCGACTCAAACTTCAATTTTTCATTCAATTTATTGGACACCTATTTTTTTCTCAAACTTTTTTTCATTTCAATTTTCAAACTTTTGCTCATTATTTTTTTAATAAGGAGGGGTTAATTCTTTTTGTAACACACTTCAAAGTTGAGTCTCACCTTTTCTTTCTTACCTTCCACTTGACTTTCTTTCTTCCTTCCTTCCTTTCCACACCCCCAAATTAGGCTTTTGACCTAAGTTGATTATTCAAACAACTCAATTCTTAGAAAATTATTAATGGGTGAGAAGTTAGGGACAATTTTTGCTCAAGAGGTTTTAATAAGGTTAGCACCAAATGGTTTAGGCTCAGATGGTGTCAAGATGGTTTCACATGCTCATAGGTAGTCACAAAAGGTATGGACATTTGACTTTTCTCTCAAAATTTGTGCCCAAAGTCATTTCTTGCATTCACTAAAGCTTAGAAATTCGAACTAACAAGGCAAATTTCAGGATTCAACAAGCATGATTTCAAATAAAACCTCACTACACAAGTCACTTCAAAACCAATCATTTAGCACAATCAGACAAGATCAAAAGCTTATGTGTGATGTTCATTGCAAGACTCACATCAAGACGCAGCTAGTCAACACAAGAATCAAAATGATCATTCAAAAGTGCAGCCACACTGACTTCTTCTTGCCATCGTTAGCACAAAATACATTTCTCATCATAAGTACTTAATATCAAGATATCGATATTAAATACAATCGATGCTCGAATATCAACAATGAATACTCAAATATATCAAAAACTTCCAAACTCATGGGGCAAATGAATAGAGAGAAAAAATAAGTTAAACCATCAACTATCACAATAAAAACCAAAATACTTCAAATGTCTCAAACTAAAACTTAAAATAACAAAATACAATCAAAAGAAAATATTGGTACAAGTGGTCTCACCCCACTAAAATAAAATAAGAACTGTCCTCAATGTTATGAAAAGTAAAAATGGGAGGAGAGTGATAATAAAGTCCCCTTGATAGGCTATGCCAGTGAAGTGCTGAGATCTGAAGTGTCGAAGGGGAGGGGATGACATCATTATGGGTATCGGTGCTCGATGAGTGGTAGATTTATACTCATTTGAGGCCTATTTAGTTCAACAATTAGTTTTTTCAATGCCTAATTATGTCCTATTCTAATGATATATTGATGATTTGTAGTTATGAAGGCTAAAGACAAGGAAAAGATGTATGTTTGAAAGAATGGCCAAAAATATGAAAATAAGTGTAAACTCCACATTGTTGATTGCCTAACAAGAAGGACGAATCATCCAATTAGCATGACCTCACCCTAATTGATAGTAACACTTGAATTAATTGAGGCAGGTCGGTGAACTTAAAGAGGAACGACTCGCTGAATTCAAAGTGCAAACTTTCTGACCGTCGCCGAAGGTGAGAAGACTTGGAGAAAAATTGAAGTCTTAAAAGGCGAACAAAGATGGTACTCGGTGTTATGCCAAATGTGAAATAAGTGTATTCTAAAATATGAATAATGATATTTTCAGGAAATATGAGACTTGACATATTAGTTGACATCAAGACTTATGAACTTGATTATAGATTTTGGTGGATTTTTAAGTCTAGGCTAGATGCATCATCATACCCTATCTTATTGATATTATATTGTGCACATGCATTGATATGAGATTTACTATGAGTAAGTATCCGACATGTAGAGATCATTCGTGTTGAGATCATAATATGATTATAAGTTGGCACGTAGAGGTCATTTGTGCTTGGGATGGTTTAATTTTTTGGTAGTGTGTTGATATCATCTACATATACACGTGGAGATCGACTGTATCTATATATGGACTTCGCGACTCACCCATGGTTCATGAACTCTCGATGATTTTCCAAGAAGTATTCTATATATACAGTGAGAGGTTACTTACATTTTGAGGCATATCATCTTATGCTTTTGCATTGCATATCATCATATCCTTCATTCTTGTTTGATTTTGTGCATCATTGAGTTTGGACATTACGTGGCATTTTAGTATCCCTATTTGGTGAAACTTGACTAATAAGTATTATGTAGACATATAAAATGAAAGAAAGATTTCTTGTATACTCATGTCACTACTTTTTTGTTGTCGTTGTACGAAACACACTGGGTACAAGTGGTTTCATACTCATACTTACACTTGTTGCACTCTTTTGTGGTGCAAATCCAATTCGATATATGAGTACATCTCATGGAGTTTTTTGAGTTTGAGCTTGGATTATCCTTGTGTTGTGGTGAGATGCTTGATTGTTCCACAGCCCACACCTCCCTCTATCTTGTTATTTATTTTGTTGTTTTAGTAGTCAGACAAGATATTTTGTACTTTTAGACTTGTCATTTTTATTACAGACTTGCACTATATTTTAGATGCTCTTGTACTTATGACACCAAATTTTGGGTGGTATTTCAACTTTTCTTCATTTCATTTTAGAAGACTTATTCATGGAATATTTTACTTATCACTTACCTTTATCTTAGTATATTAAACTGAATTGGTAAGATTATTGGACTGACTTAACTTGGATCGTAATACACCCAGTTATCAATATCAAGTAATTTATGTTTTTGGAGTCATCACATATTTCTTCCTATTAAACGCAAAAAAGAAAATCATATATGCAGTTTGATACCTGCAATTGTTTACTCCATTTCTAAAAGTTTATAAAATCAAATACGAAATTTTAAATTCCTTAATAAAAATAATAAAAAGATATACCAACATGCAATACTTAAAGGTATAAAAAAGTAACCATAAGTGACTAAAGAACAAATAGAGAGACTGACATAGAACAAAAAAAAGGAAGAAGAAGCACAAAAAAATCAAAGAAAATGGAAATGAGAACCAATTTTGGAATGGAATATTCAGAAGAAGAAGAGTCTAGATGAGACTTCAATTGGTAAAAGTCAACTATTGAGCATATGTGTGACAATTTTTATGTACAACGTTGGCTTTATTTTCATTTTTATTTATTGGGGGATCTGGATTGAAATATGTTAGTCTATTGTTATGGTGTATCAATTATCTCAACCATTCAGTTCTAATACGATATTTTAGGATTTGAAATACTACATAGATTAGGTAATTGATGGTATCATAATACCTTTTCAATATATGATGTATCACGATACCAATATGATACATTATATCATGATAAATTTACGATATATGATGTATCATGATACCTTTGTAACATATATGATGTATCATGATACCTTTTCAATCTATTTATCATATTACATTTTCAATAGATGATGTGTCATAACACGTTTTCAATACAGTACACTATGATACCTTTTTGATACATGATGTATCATGATACCTTTCTAATACATTACATCATAGTACCTATTTAATACATTACATCATAATACCTTTCCGATAGATGATGTATCATGATACCTTTCTGATACATTACAACATGATACATGTTTTATACATTACATTACCTTTTTGATACATGATGTATCATGATAACTTTTCGATACATGATGTTTTCAGATACCTTAATGATACATGATGTATCATGAAATGTTGGATACATTAAATAAGGAATATAAATGTCATGAACCCGACCGTCAAGAGTGACACCCACACTAAATCACCTTGTGGGAGAACCAATGACTTGGAAACCACAAGTCAGAATAAAAAGTAACAATAACAAGGTCATTGCATGAGATTACCTATGTGATTTAATTTCATATGTCTTCCTACCATGCATTGCACAAATGATACTACAAAGTAGTAGACATGCATACATACATAAACAAAGAAACATAAAATCTTCACCTACCTCGAATCAAGCCTCTTAGAAACTCCAAGTAGCCCGAGCTTTCGCCTTCCAAAGTGCCTTGGCTTGTTAATGATCTAAAAAAACAATATAAACAATAATCAATGAGTAATGCCCTATAATTTATCTTGATTATCAACAACTCCTAACCCAAGGCCAAAATATGATCATCTTTCCCAACTTAGGGCTTTTTCCACAATTGAATCATGTCAAAACCTTCCCTCCAAGGGAACTAACCTATATTCTAAGGCTTAAGAATCAATGAATAAGCTTGGGGAGTCACATTCATATCTTTACTGATGAATTCCACAAAAAAAACAAGTGCAAACCGCCCAAAAACGCCCCTCCCAAGTCCAAAAACACAAGGCACAAAAATAGGAGTTTTGAGGATGTTTCTGTAATAAATATCGATTTACACCATTATAGCATCCCAACGCTCTATAGCGGCGCCGCTATAGTGGAACTTTCCTAACTATAGCAGCCTACATACTCCACTGTAGTGGGACACCTCCCACTATAAAAAGCTCAATGAATGTTCAGAAACTCTAAAGTACGGAAAAAATCATTTATAAAACACAACCTCCTCTCTTGACATCCCAACATATATCTTCTATGCCAAGATCAATTTTGGGAGTTCTACTTACCCGAATTCAATTCCTAAAGGCCCTATGAACTCCTTAATATCATGTATACAAAAATGTATAACTCAAACCTTAACATCATACCCCACCCATTCTAGGATGGCCTTATACCTCACCTAGCCGAGATTCAATCTTAGGCTAGCCTAGCCAAAACATTTTAAGTCACTACCCAAAAAGTTTTTTGGCCCAAATTCTCCCCCTAATGACCTACTCATAAAAATCAGATCAGATCATTACAATATATATCAATTTACCCACCGCTCATCCAAAAGTGATAAGATAAGAAAAACTAGGCTAAAGTAGAAAAGAGGGCAGTGCCTGAATCTTCAAACAAGTGGGGCTACTTATCTCGCATGTCCCTTTATGTCTCCTAAGTAGCTTTCCCATCAGATGATGTTTCCACTGAACCTGTACTTATTTGATCTCCTTTGTCCTCTGCTTCCAGACATTTTGATCAATAATCACATCCGATTCCTCTTCATATTACAAATCCTAGTCCAACACTAGCGAGTCTCATTTAATGATGTAGTCTATATCTCCATGGTACTTCTTTAGCATAGACACATGAAGCACTGGTTGAACCCCATACAAGTTGGTTGGCAGTTCTAACTCGTAAGCCATTGGCCCCACACTTTTAAGAATCTCAAATAGACCGACATAAGAAGGGTTAAGCTTACCTTACTGATGTTTGCGTAATCAAGACACAACTTCCAATGCAATTGTCTACGATCGTACAATAGTGTAGTAACCCAAACCAAGGGTTGGGGTCGAGTCCCAAGGGAGTGGGCTTGAGAATTAATAGAAAAATAAAATTACGTTCTAATTAGTTATAGCTAAAAACATTATTGAATATAAACATGTTAAATCTAAGGGGTGACACAAACGTCAATTATTAATGGATGTTTGTGACAAGTAAGCAAAAATAACAAAAATGCAAAGAGTACTAATCAAGGAGAGAGAATTATTGGGATGTGATAGGAATACGGGCTAGACTAGACTATTGGGTACATGCTTTTGATAGTAAATCCGTTGAGTATTTGTGACTAGGCTAGACTATAGTGGGGGTAAATTCTCTCTCGAGCAACTTACCCCGAATAAAATGGGTTCCTCTCGAACACCCACTTGCCGCATGAAGAACAACCTCCGCCTTAGCCCACTGCTGAGTGTGTGGGAGAAGGACTAGGGTTCACTCTCTCGAGCTGACCTCATGCCGGCCCACTCCCACCGGCCATCAGTTTAGTAGTCTTAATTTTACGACCTCTCTCTCGAGCAAGCCGAAAACACAAAGGTGAAATTGTATTTGCAACTACAATTTCAATAAGTTCCACCACAACTACTAAACGAAATCACATCTAAACAACAAATAAACTATCAGCAAGCAAGACCCAACAATTAATCTAACCCATATTCACAAAATCACACCCCAAGAATTGGGGTTTTAGCAAGACATGTAAAAGAGAGAGAAATTTATACCAAAATAAGTTTGCATTCAAATGGGTATGAAGATTTTAGTCTCAAAACAAGCAAAAAGTGAAGAATCCACAAGACCCAAGTCCAAATTCTTGGAGTTAAAACCCTTTGAATCCTCAAGTTCTTCAAAACCCTATCCAAACTTAGACCTCAAAATTCTATGTTAAAAATTATATATTAAAAATGTAATATTAAGCTACAACTTTCAACGAGTATTTATAGTTTTCAAAAATCTGTGCTGCAGCGGATCATTCGGCGTCGTTAGTCAAGATCACCGATCAACTCGACGATCTGCCCTTTGGTAGGTTTCATCGCCGTCTTGCTCTATCCTTCAGTATCATCATGTTTTGGATCATTGGGCGACATAGTACTGCTTCGCGGAACTGCTCGACGATACACCGACTGCTCTTTTTCACCACCGATCTGATCCTTTCCTTCAAGGCTCAGCACACTAGAACAAAAGGCGAGGATAAGACCTTTTGGCGACTCGCCGAATGGGTTCGGTGATTCTTAGATCTTCATTTCTTCGTTGTTTCAGCTGCCTTTGTTCCTTTTTTGCTAAGTAGTTTCCATTCTTTCCCTCAAACTCCAAATATCTGAAACTTAAGGGTTTTCGTCAGATATTGAGATAAAATATGCATTTGAGGACACTAATTCTATCATAATATAGCCCTTAATGAGTCTAATTTGTATACTCATCACTTACTACCAAACCTCATGACTCCTTTCATGGGTGACACCATCAATAGAATTCGATCACCAACATGTATAGCCATGTCTCTTACCTTGCAATCAACATAATCCTTGTGCCTACTCTAGGCTTCTAACAACTTAGCCTGAAACTGATAACACTCAAATTACCCTAAAATTAATTAGAAGACTAAGCGGTCGTTGTCAATAAAAATACCTTACAAAGAGTCGGGGTCGAATCACAGAAGGAACAGTTTAATGAAAAGAATTCAACTAAGAAAATAAGAATGCAAACTTATTCATTGTAGTATGGTAAGACAAGTGGGTGGATGCTTCAACCAAATTTTCTAAAATAGTTTGAAGTATCAAGTGACACAATTAAACTAATCATAAGAAATTCAAGCAATTAAGAAGTAATCGAGGGGTGTGCGGCTAGGAATGAATGTAACATAGGGGTAGTTGTATTGCTCAATAGTGCTAAACAATCATGGATAGGATGGGTCACTTCAATAACACTAATCTTCCTTCGATCCCATAGTACCAATTCATAGAATCTCGTTTCGATCTCATCTATGAGAATTATAAATCAAACCATTACCTTACAAAATCTCTCTTTCGAGTAGGTTTGGGCAAATAGATCTGAACCATAATCTCTATTTAGAGCAAACCATAGAAATCAAACCTAAATTGCATGCACTCAACTAATTACCCACACCAATTGGTCTCTTTCGAGCATCAATCAGAGATCAACAATAAGATTAAGTTTGCAACCTTAACCCGTTAATTAACCCCATGCTAATTAGCCTTAATCCATGAATATACATAAATAAAATAGAGAAACACAATATCATCTACATTAAATCAACACCTAACCTCATAATTGCACCCCTAGAATTTGGATTTAAACCAAACATCATAAGAAGTAAAGAAATTATACCTATCGTGTTAGCAACCATAGATGTGATGAAATTAAGCAATTATTATTAACAACCACTTTGATTTGTACTTCCAATTGTCAATTTGAAGAGTGAAATTTAAAACCTCAAACTAAATACGTTTTTCACAAGGTAAGAAGTCTCAGATAAAACTCTCAATGACAAACTACAAAAAATCTCTATTCCCAGTCTCTCTTTTGTGCTATTTATAGTTTCCCAAAATTTGGTCCAAAATTCAATGCGTGACCAACTCGGTGACCTTAGTCGGGCTCACCAAACATGATCGGCAGATTACCATCTGTTCCTTAGCTAGCCTTTCTTTTGGTCCAAGCTTCAGGTATTTGAACCTCAGTTGGAAAACTCGATTGAGTATGTCTTTCACATTTGGCGGATCGCCGATTAAAACCTTTACTCACCTTTTAATCCTTCAATTTGCATCAAAGTACTGTCACCTTTGGCGATGGTCATCTTGTTCTCCCTTCAACTTCAGCGAGTTGCAGGTTCACTTTTTAGACCACTGACCTGCCTTGAACATCTTCAATTGTGAGTACTGTCACTTTGGATAAGGTCAGGCCACTTGGGCAATCCACCCTTTTGTTTAGGCGACTACTAGTTTTGTCACGACCCGATTTCTCAAGTCTTTATGGCACCTACTACACCCCACCACAAGGTAAGCCTAACAATAAAACAATAGAAGATAAGAGAATATAGTCAAACAATAACAGGACCCCCAAAAGCCCGGAAGGTACAAACATCAAACATAACCCGACCGACTCCCATAAACTAGAGGGTACAGACCACAAACCACAAACAAGTATACTGTTGATAGGCAATGCATATGAATGCAGTGTGAGAAGCAGAATCATCAGTGACTATTTGAAACCTTGATCATAGGACTCCCGTCAACTCCCAGCCAAACTAGAAAGAGTGACAAATCAATCCTAGCCGCCCAGACAGTCAATCTACTATCGAGGCGAACATATGTTTTGACACCAAAATTGCAACAATTGGAAATGGACCCAAAATTTAGTCAAAAGAAACATATGGGACCCGTGCTGGAAATCTCAAAATTGACTTCGTCAAAAGGTCCTAAACTATGACTCGAACTTGAGTTCCAAGATTGAACACAATTCAAGGCCCTAAAATAACACAACAAAAACATCAAAATTAACAAGAAAATGAAGCAAATGCATCTTCTTCAAGCTCAAATTCACCTCAAACGGAGGTTTCTGAAAAACTTTTAATTATAAACCCAAGTTGCGAAACTCTTAACGATAACACAAGGCTCCGAAGCACTCAAATCGGAGCTCGGATAAGGGAGAATCGCCTCTTGAAAATGAGGGATGAAAGCTAAAGTTTCTAGATTTTAAACTCGATACTGGTCGCTAAAAGTACAAATCCGATCGCTAAAAGTCTGATATTTGGACCCTTAAACTCTGCACCAGATATCAACACTTCATCTGGTTTGCTCCAACTCCAAATTCTCCAATGGGGTGTCCGTATTTCATTTGGATCTTTGTGCACTCAAATGAAATATGCTACCTCATCGAATTCGGCATTCTGGACTCAATGGAACCATCAAAACTCCAATCCGAGGTCGTTTTGATGAAAAGTGGGTCCCACACCCAAGTTTCGTTTTAACCTAAATACCATAAAGGGCTTAAAATGAGACTGGAAGCGTAGGGAACTACACAAAAGGTCATTCTAGCCCAAACACAACATTCTGGAGCTAACCTCGTTGACGGAATTCTCATTTGAGCATATTTTCAAAGAATGTTGACCAAAGTCAACCCTTGGTTTAAGCTTCAAAGTTAAAACGGACACCTAACGACATAAACTCACCCCAGAAGTGTCAAGGACCGAACTAACCATGACCTAAGCCTAAAATAGCCCTTTCAAAGCTGATGAAACCATCAAAATTGCATTCTGAGTCCATCTTCATAAAATTTTGACTAAAGTCAACCGTTTAAGGTCAAAGTCTCCAAAATACGAAAACTTACAAAAAATCCAAATGAACGACCCGACAATCAAACTGTCAGTCCCACGTCGCTACAAGAAAGCTACAAATGCTGAAAAGAACGAAAAACAAATAGAAAATAACCTGGAGAGTCATTACCACATCCACTATTAAAAGGACTTTCGTCCATGAAAATAAAAGGATAAACACAAACTAAAGGCACAAAAAGATGAGGATACTGAGTCTATATTCTCCGCTAGACCCTCAGACGCCCTCTCAAATCAAACAATGCCATCACAAAACTCAGGCTAAGAGGAAAAATCCTCAAATTCACTTCAAATCTCCAAAAACAACTCTGAATCCATTTTGGTCTCCAACTCTCACCCAACTGAACAAACTTGCCTGAAAGCACCAAATTCATCTGAACATACCAACAACATGCCAAAACATCATAATTAAGCAAACGCAGGACCATGACAGATGGAACCCAACTCCCCAAATCGAAAACTCACCTTATGCTCCAGATCTACTATCTTCTAACCACCAAGAGTGTTCTACAAGATCTTAGCTATCCTAAACATCTCCAGTACCAATAGAAACTTTCCTACAAGCCCATAAAACATCAATCTTAGAAAAAAAACATGCTTCTTCAGAACATCGAGGAATGACAACTACTTTGACAAGGAACTCAATCTAGGGAAAAACCCCTAAATCCATTTCTAACCCTTGAAACCAACAAACCCATCTGAAGCACAACCTTCTAAATCTAACCACACTAATCCAAAGCATGACCATCTTGTGAATGATAAGGTAGCACTGAGCTCTGATCCAGTGAGCCACTCCAACCAAAGGAACTTCTTAAATACCGACACCACGAGCCCACAAATTGCTCTGCCTTTGCAAATCCAAGCTAAACACCCCATCGTAAGGGAAACCTAGTTGACAAACAACATATCAACATATTCAACTGGTCGGTAGTGTCCCAATGGTACAAACCCTATCACGAACCACGAAAGCTATCAAGCATGACAAAATAAAACCATGCATCCTAAATTAGAGCCAACACATAAATCCCACAAATTACCATGACCCCATCCTGAAGATGATTCTTCCTAGAAAGTTTCCATTTCCCAACTGAGCTAAGGACTAAAATCACAAATAAACACCATCATTCCGACTCTAAATGATACATCGACCTCGAGGGATATTACACAACAATAAAGAATCAACACAGTAGCTAGTCCAGGCACAACAAAAGATCACACCTCCAATTTCCAACTGTCCATAACTAACCTCCAAGACTACAACAAACAAACGAATCCAAAAGGAGCTGAACAAGCGAAAACACAACTTCACAATTGAGGAAAGACTAAAGAAAAAAGAGAAAGCAACCATAAAGGAATTCCACAACCAAGGAAGGCTAACTACCTAATACACAAAACCAAGAATTAGCAATCTCCCAACCACTACTCAAAAGAGACGGCTCACAACTAAGCCAACTAGGCCCTACAACATACAAAACTCAAATCGCGCGAAGCTGGTCTACCCACCTATCAAACAAGAATTGGTATCATAGCAAAAACATATAGCAAGGATGGCAAAAAAGGAAACTAGCAAGGCCACAACCACAAAATAAATATCAAGCAAAGTCACATGGAGTTACTCAACTACTACTCCCAAATTGAAAAAAACATACGTAGCCAATCCACTACTAAAAGAAATCAACTACAGGGGTAAAGTACATACATAATCCTCAAATCAAGCTGCCATAACAATCCATCGATAGATAAAAATCCAAATAACCCAAATGGGCGTAAAAACCCCGAATCACACACAATACAAACCAATGAGATAAACCACAAAAGCACATCCAAATAAGGGATACATAAAGCCTTGGCCTCTAACCAACCCTTAGAAGTATAGAAGAGGCCATATCCGACCTCAACATGAAAACCTAATGTATTAATGACAACACCCAAGGCATTACCTCTAACTGAAGGAGCCAATAACCCATAAGACTGATCTAGATGAATACCTCACATCATGGTCCCATGTTGGGGACAAACTGTAGGGTGGTGACCAAGTTCCCTATAGGTACAACTAAGTCTGACCACCCTATCCTAGGGACTATTAGATGTATGCAATACTTGGAAAAGCAAAACCCACTTGGGGCACTCTCTAGACTAGTGGTCCAACTTTCCATAATAATAGCAACCTCTATAGTGCGAAAAATGTGGTGATCTACCCTGCCTACCTTTTCCAAACATATAACTACCCCTAGTAAACTGCACTAGAGCCTTACGACAATCTCGAACATAGTGGCATATCACGCCACACCCATAACAACCATTATCGAGAGAAATTGCCTACAAAGACCCAACTGAAGTAACATGAGACCCAAAACCCAAATGTCCAGAATGACCAACATGAGAGGTTTTGCCTAAACTCTGTCTGACATAAGCACCACGACCTACCTCAGAACCCCCATAGGCCTGATAGGTCGAAAAGAAAGATGTCCCTTGCTGAATTGATATTCACCTCAAAGCGGAGTTTTGTCACCGTTGTATTGATGGCGAAGCCTTTTACCACCATCGCTATAAGTCTTAAGGCATGTTTGCTTTAGAACCCTCACATGACTTGCAACCTGGGAAAAGGTAAACCCTGTTGATATTAGATGCTCCAATACTAACTAGAGTGGGAAAGCCAACCCTTCGATCAGCCCTTAACTCAACTCTTGATCTGAAGGAAACAATGTGGGGTTATACCTATCCCACTCTAGAAATCACAACAGATAGTCATAAGCAGATGATAAACATTATTGAGAACACTTAACCCAACTTTTCTCGGAGGAGCACCTACTGCACCAAGAACTGCACCTACCTGAAGTGTACCCTCAGATGAGCTCTGGCCTCCTAACACTGAATACCAAGTAATTGAGGTAGCCAAAGACCTTACCACATCCTGAGCTTTCCCTGAATCTCTGAATGCTAAAGAATGCCTCCTACCTCAAGGTATATGGTCGACTAAGGCCTCGTAGCCCAATCACAGGATGAAACTCTAGTGGATGTGTTGATGCTTTACCCACGTCCATCAAATGTTTCGTGTTATCCACCAAGGAGAGAGTAGGTTCCAAAGAAGTAGTTTTAGAGGTTACTCAAAGAGAAAATACAGGATAAGAGTCAAAAACATATTTTTTTTATGGATGCCATATAGCCTCCCTAAGAAAGGATATAGACGTCTCTGCACCAAGATACAGGACTCTACTTGGCATTTTCTCTCATACCAACGATACCGGTCAACCTAGAGTTTCGATACCAAACTGTCACGACCCGATTTCCCAACTTTTGATGGCACCTACTACACCCCACCAGTAGGTAAGCCTAACCTATATCCGGGAGCCATAGGCAAGGGACTACCAAACAGAATCCAACAAAAAGAAGTAAGAGCTTCGAACAAAGTAGAGAAAGGGAAATCAATTAAACCATACAGGAACCATCCCAAGACCTGTAATGAGTTAGTACTTGAGCATCTAGTCTAAAATAGGAGTACAAGACTTTCACAATTACAAGACAAGTGCAGGTTGTCTTTGAATACAATATAAATACTAAATCTGGCAAAAATAGATGGAAATCGGTAGCTCCGGACGCCAGGAGCTCACCCTAATATCCAAAATCCCAAGCCGCTCTACACGACTCTAAATCAATGCCAATAAATCAAGTGCAATCTTTAGGGGGCATAAGTGTAGTATGAGTACCAAAAATGGTACTCAGTATGCAACAATTGACTGAGCTCAAAAGATCGCACAAGCAGAAACAATAAACAATAAGTAAAGCATAACACAAGTAACTAAACATGAGATACTAATGTAGCCAGGAAAGAAAGAATAGAAATAGGACACAAGGGGTAAGACGTCGGGTCAAGAATGCACCTGGATCTCAAGCAACTAAGAAATGAAGCTGACTACCCATTGTTAGAAGGACCAATAACTATAATTCTAAAGTCAAAACCTACCAAGTAACAGTAAAGCTATAGGAGAGAACAAAATATAGTCAAATAATAACCTAACTGGACCCCATAAACTCGAAAGGTACAAATATCAAACATCACCTAATCACCCCCATAAACTAGATGGTACATACCACAAACAAGTATACTGTTGATAAGCAATGCATATGAATGCAGGGTGAGCAACATAACCATCACTGACCATCCAAAACCATGACCATAGGACTCCAGTTGACTCCTAGCCCAACTAGCAAGCGTGACAAATCAATCCAGGACACCCAACAAGTCAGTCTACTCCTAGTGGCGTAAGCTACCCTACTAGCAAGAGTGACCCAGGGGCGTGTCTACTCCGACGAGGATCTCAAGTATCTAGGCCCCCCAGCCAACAACCCACTCCCAGGGGCGTAAGTCGTCCATCTAGCAAGAGTGACTCAGGGGAGTGCCAACTCTGAAGAGGATCTTAGGTATCAAGGTGGCCCAGCCAGCCGGTCCATTTCTAGGGGAATAAGTCACCCAACTAGCAATAGTGATCTAAGGGCATAAGCAAAACCAAAAGCATGCAAGAAAGAGTGTTGATGTACTGGATAATCAAGTAAAAATAGATCACATCCCAGATGCCTCCAATATCTCAAGTAGAAAAAGGAGCACGTCCATGATGCCTTATAATCTCAAAAATCAATAAGTCAAGTGATCCAGGTGGTACGACTCCTGTTAAAATTAGTTTATAATAAAACTGAGTAAAATAGTATCTCATCATTAATAATAATATGCCAATTCATGGGTCGGATCGTACCACAAAATCCATGAGAATGAGAAAACAGTGCAATGAATGCCATCACCAGCATTCAAACAAGGCACTCTAAATCAAATAACTATACAAGCACTAAAATCACGCTACCAAAACAGAGAGTACTAACCTAGGATCCAACTGGTGCTCATATGGCCTTAGACCCAACAATACAATTATAAGCTCAATAAAGATACAACATGCCCACTACTAATCAACAACCTAAGGGATTAAGAAGAAATTTCAAATTAATAAAGCAGGATCAAACTCAAGGGACGATGCCCTACCCCAATAACACCGCTCCAGTCCCAACTGAGCACAACTAGAACCAACCCATGACTACGATGAGCCACCAAGGTCACAAGCATCAATGCAAGAAGAACACTCAGAAACAAGCCCTATAAAGAGAAAATCATAACTACTAGGTGATACAACACAACCTAAAGCATCTAATGTCTAGCCTAGTCTAAGGCAACAATTAATAAATCCTTATAAGGATAAGCAAGATCATCAACTCCACAAGCGAAGCCACAGTCTAAACTAAGGATCCCAACACCCAAAATAAGCCTAAGGCTCCTAAAGAATTAAGAAATAATGGAATAACAAGAGGGAAGTTAAATACCCGACAAATACCATCCAAAATAATATAAAATCTATACTAGGCATTATCTAAGAATCTCAATCAAGAAAGTAGACTGAAGCATATCTCAAAGCCGAACATGAACACTCCAAATCTATTACACATGAGATATCCACATTTGAAATACTTCCAGAAATTGCAAAACTACCAAATTATCAATCACAATGTCATTACAGACGTTTTGACACAAAAATCGCAACAATTGGAAATGGACCTAAAATTGAGTCAAAATGAAAATATGGGACCCATATCAGAATCTTGAAATTGAATCCATGAAAAGGTCTTAAACTATACCTCAAACTTGTGTTCCAACTTTAAACACAATCCGAGGCCCGAAAGCAACCACAACAAAAATAACAAAATTAATAAGAAAACAAAGAAAAGACAACAGCTTCAAGCTCTAGTTCACCTCAAATGAAGGTTTCTAAACAACTTCAAATAACAAACACAAGTAGCCACACTCCCAACAATTACACAAAACTTCGAATACTCAAATCAGAGCTCAGGTGAGGAATCGCCTCTTGAAAATGATGACTGAAATTTGAAATTTCTAGATTTAAACCCTGATAAATAGTGTGATATCTAGTCGCTAAAAGTGTGCACCGCATATCAAGATTTCAGTTGGTTTGCTCTAACTCCGAATTCTCCAATGGGGTGTCCGAGATTCATTCAGAATCTCGTGTGTGCAAACGAAATATGCTACCCCATCGAATTCAACATTCCGAACTTAATGTAACCATCAAAACTCCCATTTGAGGTTGTTTCAGTGAAAAGTGAGGTCCCACACCCAAGTTCCATTTTAAGCTAAAAAATACAAGAAGACTCAAAATGAGACTGGAAGCCTACAGAACCACACAAAAGGTCATTCTAGACCAAACTTGACATTCCAGAGCTAACCGCGATGACAAAATTCTTATTCGAGCACATTTACCAAGATTGTTGACTAAAGTCAACCCTTGGCTTAAGCTTTTAAGTTAAAACACCTAATGACACAAACTCACACCAGAAGTCTCGGGGCCTGAACCAACCAAGTCCCTAGCCTAAAATAGCCCTGCCAGAGTTTATGAAACCGTTAGAATTGCATTCTGGGGTCGTCTTCCTGAACCTTTGTCTAAAATCAACCATTCAAGTTCAAACGCTTCAAAATACAAAAAAATTGTACAAAATCCAAACGAACGACCCGATGACGGAACTATCACTCACAACAAGTCATAAATGATTTGTGGTCGCTATGAGAAAGCTCTAAATACTGAAAAGATTGGAAAATGAAGAAAATGAATTGGTGGGTCATTACAAGTGTGTAGTTTATACTTCTTTCAATGATTTTGTCCTTTCTTTCATATATTCATTTTTGCCTTGTCTATTGGCCTTCATAGCTGAAAATAATCAAATATCCTCAGAATAAGACATAATTAGGCATTGAAGACACTAATTGTTGAACTAAAATGGCCTAT
The DNA here is from genome assembly GCA_029582605.1 of Solanum gracilifrons. NCBI lineage: Eukaryota > Viridiplantae > Streptophyta > Magnoliopsida > Solanales > Solanaceae > Solanum > Solanum gracilifrons. The sequence goes on along the minus strand of JAJOOH010010443.1, from coordinate 27,491 downwards.
AATGAGTATAAATATACCACTCATCAACACCTCAAACTTAAACTTTTTCTTGTCCTCAAGTAAATCATGAACACAATTAGTTCAACAAGGGTGTCTACAACAGTTGTCAATGAGAGATAAGATGCAAGCATCACTAACACTCAATCATGCTAAAAAACTTCAAATGATGACTAGTCGATATCAATCCAAGCTCAAGCTCACGATTGCAGTGCAAAACTATGTTTTAACAAATTCATTCAAGTGCCCTTACATCAAGAATGATTCCATGATCTCACATACAACTCTCACTCTCCGAAAGAGAAATACATGCAAGCTTCATCCCATAGGTTTGCCCATATTTTCCAATTATCACACAACCTAATTCATGCAACAATTCAAAGGTCTTTTAGACTTGTAATGGGAATGAGGGTAAATATATGGTCAATTTGGCTTAGTGACTTCACATTTTCAAAGCATTATCACTCTCATCTTCACCTCTTCTCAAGTTCATTCCGTTCTTTTCACTTGGAGACTCAAACTTCAATTTTTCATTCAATTTATTGGACACCCCTCTTATTTCGTTAAACTTTTTTTTTTCATTTCAATTTTCAAAGTTTTGCTCATAATTATTTTTATAAGGAGAGGGTTCCTTTTTTATGCAACAAACTTCAAAGTTGAGTCTCACTTTTTCTTTCTTTTCATTCCACTTGGCTTTCTTTCCTCCTTTCTTTCCACACCCCCAGCTTAGGCTTTTGACCTAAGTTAGATATTCAAACAAACCAATACTTAGAAAATGATTTATGGGTGAGAAGTTAGGGACAATTTAGGTCAAGAGGTTTCAACAAGGTGGAAAACAAATAGTTTAGGCTCAAATGGTGCAAAGATGATACAAGGTAGTCAAAAAAGGTATGAACAATTGGGTTTTCTCTCTAAATTTGTACCTAAAATCATTTCTTGCATTCACTAAATCTAGGCAATCGGACTAACACAACAAATTATAGATTCAACAAGCATGGTTTCAAGTAAAACCTCACGACACAAGGCACTTCAAACACAATAATTTAGCACAGTCCTACAAAATCAAAATCTTACGTGTGATGTACATTGAAAGGCTCACATAGAAATATACCTAGTTAACACAAGAATCAAAAAGATCATTCAAAAGTGAAACCACACAAACTTTTTGTTGCAATCATTAGGACAAAACATATTTCTCATCATAAGTACTATCCAAGACATCAATATTGAACATATTGATCCCGAATATCTATAATGAAAAATCAAGCATTTCAAAAACATCCAAACTTTTGGGGTGATAAATAATGAGAGACAAAATGAGCTAAACTATCATGAAAAAAATCAAAATATTATAAATGTCTCAAACTAAAACTGAAAATAACAAAATATAATAGAAAAGGGGAATATTGGCATAAGTGCCCTTACCCCACCAAAATAAAAACAGTAGTGTCCTCAATGCGATAGAAGTAAGTACAAGAGGAGAGTGATACAAGGATCCCTCTGACAGGTTATACTTGTGAAACATTTTGATCTAGCGTCTTAGAGGGAATGTCATCATCACAGGCATCCGTGCCTAGAAAGATAAGAGTAGGGTCAACATGGTAGCATCAACCGGGGTATCAGTGCCCGACACATATGTAGGAGAAATAGTAGGGTCTGAAGACCCCCCTCTAGTACCAACTGTGGAGATCTCCACACGAGATCTCTCCATCATAGCCAACACTATCGTCTGCTTAATATGCTGTAGCTCTATCAAAGTCTCAGCAATCCGCTATTGATCCTCTCTCCAGAATTCCTCCTCTGTTTCCTCGGCTGAGTCAACATCAGCCTTATCCTGAACTCTTCTTCATTACCAATATCACAAGGCTGCTCTGCCACACCACTAAATGCCTCAAGTCTCAGCTCAGAGGTTGGCATAGACTCATATATTGGGAAAGGGAACCTTACCCAACAACATAGAGATATCAATGAACCATAGTTAGTCCACATTAACCCAAAGAGTAGTAATGTCACCCCTCAGGCAGTCAACTCAGCCGAGCTACCCTCATTCCTCTCCCTAGCCACTACCCTAGTTATGAGGTTGTCTAATCTTTCCACATACGATATAGGGTGGCCTAGTACTGTACCATATAACCTCTAACAGGTAGTAGTGCATCCTCAATGTACCTCTCAATCAGTTTAGGCATCTTCTTCTCTACTCTCACCACTCTAGCATCTGCACATCAAGAAAAGTTGTCCATTTGGTATATTAAGGTCTGGGTCAAGGGAGGTCAGGAGGCAGAGACATGTGCAATAGTTGTGGAGGTAGATGGCATAATGGAAGGCTGAGTAGTACATGATGGTTCCACAGAAGGATCGGCATTGGTCTTAAGTGTAGTAGGATAAACCATAGGGGTGGTGTCTAGTGGTGGCGGCTTTCTCCATGCCGCATCATCTCTCAAGTAGTCCGCCTCAGTCCTCCTAATATCATTGGAATAGGTGGGGGTAATCCAGACATCTGTCCTCTCCCAAAAAGGCACTCTCGCATCCTCACACAACGGTGTGTTCAATATTGGGAAAGGGAGAGAGGTCTGCTCCTTACGAGCTCTTGTCAACATCTACTCCTGAATAATGGCACTGAGGCTAATCTCGGTCTGAAAATAATGTTCCAGAGAATTTCTCATTCTGGGACGACATATGATTGCTCCTAATGAAGTCGAATCAATATATAGAGGTGACATTCATATATTTATTTTCTATTCGTGCCCCATCAACCATCCATGGAGCAGAGATATCACAAATGAGGGGTACCAGCCACTCCTTGAGTGCATCTAAGCCTTATTTCAACCGGAGTCTGTAGTAACCATATCTAGTGCCTTCGATACCCAAAATTTTGTTGATACACCTGTCACGACCCAATGAAGACTCTAGGTGTAACATAGCGTATAAGACCCCGAGAGGTCTCATACAATCCACTTAGCATACATAGACAGCATAATAGAAATTAAGAGATTTAAAAGATGATTTCAGAATATAGAGTTTTATAAAATGAAGCGGAAGTCTAACAATGTCTCAAAGCAATCTAATACATAGTAAGTGCTCAGGACGTAACCCATACATCAAGTTCAAAACTATAATGTAAAGATATAATGAAATAAAGGCTTGGTCATCAAAACACGAGGACTCACCAATCTTTCAACTTTTACTAAATGATCACTAGCCTCAGAAATGCGGATCTAGTGCGTCAGACCCTACATTTTCATAACAAATGTAGGTACGAGTATGTGTTAGTACAAAATGTACCAAGTATGAAAATTATGATAAAAGGGCATTTTTGTAATGTGCAATGACCAAGCTAAAACATGAGATAAAAGAGTTATAAAACACAAGTTATAAAACATGATCAATGCAAGTAGACATCATCTTAAATCACATGTGAGATATTTTTTCAAGTAACCTTGATTCATTAGTGTGGGAGATTTACCTGTAACCAACATGTAAGACCATATGAGCTGTAAACATGTAATTCGATGTCTACCCCACACCGAAAAGAGGTGTTCTCACTTACCAAGGTGAGAACCATGAACATCAAGCTTACATGGATCCACTAGCTAATGTCTATCTAGATAACTTATGGTGGCACGTAGTTTATGCGACATAGATAATCATCACTTGTCCACTCAGTTCTAAGCATAACTCCCACGGAACATTAATTAGTCCTATTCATCTTTCTTTAAAGGACTTGGGTAATCGTCTCTTGTCCTTATATCATATGACATGGGTAATCACCTATTGTCTTTTATTAGAGGACATGGATAATCGCCGCTTGCCTTATTCTTAGAACAACTCCTTAATTTTTTTATTCAAGTTTAATTGAGAAAACCCTTTCAACCCTAAGAATCCTTTATGTGAGTAAGTCCTTTCACACTCATGTTTTCCTGTGTATATGATAAATTCTTTCACAACACAACAACAACAACAACAACAACAACAACATTGATACTTTACTCTCAGAGCATCCTTAAAACATTTACATCAATTTCATAAGAACATGCATACTTTCATAAAATCATCTTTCATAGTTCAAAATCCATATTTATATCATCAAAGCTTGGAAAGCGTGGGGTATGCATGGGTTCACAGGGATTCGTCTTAGGATTATGAAATATAATTCAAACCATTCATAATAGTTCATAAAACAATCAAATAAATCAATATTGAAAGGAACCCATGACATAGAAGAAAACCGTCACTCAATTGGAGATTTCTAACTTTGTAAATCGGAGAATTTAGGAACTCCATGGAGGAAAGGGCTCCATGGATGAAGACTATCATACCACAATGCCAAAATCTTATTTTCAATGGTGGAATTTTAGACTTGTCTTGAAAACCGTAGCTTTTTTCTTCAACTTCTAGATGGAGAAATATTGAGACGATAACTTGTTCTTCTTTTAAGAATTTGAGAGAATGAATTCATTTGGAAGATTTTTGGGGTTAAAATGTTTAAATAGGGCTTCTAAGTAAGGGTAAAATAACATAGTATTAGGCTAGAATTATTAGGAAAAGACCCAAAATCCCCTCTTAAAATAACTGCCGACCTCACCGACGACACGACCTACGGTCTGTCGATCAACTTACGGACTGTGTTGGTTTGTCGTCAATGCGTTTAGAGACCCTCAGTTTTGGGCTCCAAACGACGGCCCCATGTACGGTCCATAGGTTCATCTACGGGCCGTACATGTCCAGTCGTGGTTCTCTACTTTTAACTCTAAAATTCCATTAGGTCTGGGACCGACCTTCAAAGTTGTAACACCCCAACTTTTCAAAACGTTTAAATTAACTCGTATCTTCGTGGAAAGACAAGGAGGGTGAATAATAAATTAAAAATGACGTGGTATGTCATATTTTAAGTATTCAAGGGTTGTTTCTCAAGTTTTAAAGTTAAGTAAGTGGGAAAATAAAAGTTGGCGAAAGTTATTGTAAGTCCTTTTTAAAGATTTCTCTAAAATTTGGGTCAAATGTCCTTTGATGTTTTCTCCCAATATATAAAGAGTTAGAAGGCCTATCACCCATTAAATCAAAGGCCTACGAGTTTAGTTTGCAACACGCAAAACCCCGTGTCAAACCGACAATGGAGTAAAAAGTTATGAGGGTTTTACTAGGGACTGTCGGGGTAGAATCCGGGTCAGGTAAAAAATATGGTATATCGGCTTATTTAACGTTTTAAGCCATGAAAATATTTCATTTTAGTTCCAAACCAAAGAGAAAGCTTAAGAGAGGGTTCCTATGGAGTTCTATCATGATGAAGGTTAGTTTTTGATGATTTCTACCATTAAACATTCCCCCCGTGCCTAGAAACGTAATCCCTACACGTGGCAATCATTTTTCCCTTCTGTTAGTTGCGTTTGAAGCTGGTTTTTGAAGATATAAATTTGTAGTTATTGGTGTTTCTTCAAGGTTTACACTTAGTTAACTAAGGTAATCATCTCGGGACCCTTTTATGGTTGTTTTTATGAATTTCTACGAACGCTTCGACAAGTTGGGGCAATATGGCAAATCTACCGAGTTAAGATTAATTATGAAATGTTTATAGGTGCATACCATCTGTGTATATATAGTGTTTGCGAAGCTTAGAACATAAGGAACAACTTTCGTGAAGGAACTACGGTCTTTCGAGCGTTCATTGGAAAAGTATGTTAAGGCTATTCCCTACTTACGATATGTTTCCTTAAAGCTTAGGAGCAATGTAATTGGGTTGTTATCCTTGTTACAATTGTAGCCATTATTGTTGATTGTTGGCTGCTCGAGTTGATGTAATCCTCCCTTGTCGGGATTCTTATTCAGTTAGTAGCGTCCCTATGTTGGACACGACTTAGAGACTATTTGTATAGGTTTCTTATAACTAAATTGCTCGCTTTTAGTGATTGGATTGTTATTGTTGCCCTTGGGGCTATTGTGGTTAGCTGCAGGAATGTGACCTATGCCTAGAGGGGCTATGTTCTGCCTATAGGGCTATATGGATGCCTAAAAGCCTATGAGTTGCCTACAGGGCTCTATTGACGCCTAAGAAGTCTATGTGCTTCCTACAGGGCTATGTTGTTGCCTAAGAGGGCTATAAGTTGTGTATAAGTTATGTTGATGCCTAAGAGAGCTATGTGCTACCTACGGGGCTATATTAATGCCTAAGAGGGATATATGACTGCCTACGGGGCTAGGGGACTACCGATAGGGGTATATAGGTTGATTGGCACCTTTCGGGCTTATGAAGGCCTGAGTAGGTGGTCTTGTGTGCTGTTTGTACCTGCCGAGCTTATGGAGGCTTGGTTAGGTTGTTGTTTTATTATTTTTGATAAGTTTAGATTTAGGAGAAGGTCAGTACACTTATTTTATCCTATATTTATTTATCAGATTATTCTAGTATATCAGGATACCTCCTCATAGTTTATTGCCTTTCATACTTTGTACATTATTTTGTACTGACGCCCCATTGCCTTGAGGGCGCTGCATTCATGCATGCAAGTCCTGATAGACGACCGAGTAGACCTCCTCAATAGCAGAATTGACTTTTATCCAGTTGGCTAGCCCATTTCCTTCGGAGCTACCAGAGTTGGGAGGTTTGTTACCTTTTGTTGTATATATCTTTATGAGTAGGCTAGGACCCTGTCCCACTGATCTTTACTACTCATAGAGGCTTGCAGACTAGTGTGTGGGGTGTATAGCTACGTTATGGCCATATTGGCCTATGTTGTTGGTTTGCTAAAGCTTGTGAGCTGTTTGATGCATTGTATTGATATATACCTGCTTTTAGTTTTGGTATAGATATCATGGTGGCCTCGACGACCCAATCAGGACTTCTGTGATAGTTGGCTATTTATTTAAATGATCTCCTGGGAGTAGCTGTTTCTTTTATAGATCAGTTGACAGGGGCCTTGCCAGCAAAGGGCTTAGTTTTAAGTCGAGATATACTTGTTTGTTTTCTTGATTGCGTTTGGCTGCCATGCGCTAGTAGCAAATGGTTCAGCAGGGCCGGCTCAGGATTGAATTTTTGCATTAGGAGCCAGTTGCACCCCTCGAGTTTGGGGCGTGACAGAAGCCTAGTTGTGAATCATACATTGGACGACAGATCGTCTCGGTGAACCATTGAAGAGTACTAGAACTTGACATTTTTGGAAAATTTTGGACTGTCATCCACGACGTGACCTACGGTCTGCGTATCAGTCCATGGGTCGTGGGTGGCTCCATCGCGACTGGAACTAGATCCTACAATAGCTGAAATTTTCTACCCTTTACAAATTCGAGGTGTTACATTATCTTCCCCTTGAGAACATTCATCCTCGAATGAGATTCAAGACATCATAAAGAGGGTAGGAACTTAATCTAATAGCTCAACATGAATAGAATTACATAAATGCACATATCCGAGGAGGAACCATCAACTCCAAGATAAAGCATGTTTTAAACATCATATCGTGAAGTTTATATGCAACTCACACTCAAATGCACATGAACATAAATAAATCAATCTCGTTAACTCATTCTCTCAAAAGATTTAAGATTTTCATGAATCATGCATGCATGAGGAAACATTAGAATGATTAAGGCACATGAATCCTAAAGAGTGAACCATAAGAGCTAAGGCTTCAAGCTAGACAAGAAGATAGAAAGAAAAAGATATGGATACTAAGACATAACACTGTCTTCGGCCTTTCACATACCAACCCAAAGCAACAAACCAATCTATCAATTTAAATAGTCCCCCACACACATACCAACCATGAAGCACACTATCTCCCCCTTGGGAGCAAACCATCTCTAGTCCTTTTAAATCCACCTCCCTCAACCCAAGAATAGCACCAAAGTCTTAACAACCATGGAACCATTCATACAAGTAAACACTTGAAGAATTTCCACAAGGATTCAAGATCGACCTGAAACACACTAACCACACATAGAGTCTTATCATAGACAATGAAAAACCCAATGTCAAGCAATGCCTAACCACAAGCTAAAAGGCCATAACTTACAAATTTCCGCATTTGGGGAACCCTCATGATCTTGTCGAATTTGAAGACCATAAAACCTATTTTGTTTCTAACCACCACTAGTACCAGAGGAAGGGTAGAGTTGAGTTTGTCGATGATTATCTCCCTCATTTCTAGCAACCGAAGGATAATCCCTCATCTTATGATCCATCTTGACACAAACAAAACATTCATTTGAATCGGCTAGACAAACACACTTATGTCTTCTCTTACACTCCCAACAGTCAGGCAACATTTGCTCACTAGAACCCTTACCTTAAGAACAATTACCTTCAACAGACATTGAATGTGAGAAGTTACCATCACTGGTCTTGGCCCTCTTTGCCTCTCTAGACCTTTTCTTAAGTTTCTCTTCTTCAATTTGTTGAGCATGAATCATGAGATGAGAAATGTCTATATCATTGATAAGCATAGCGATACGACATTCCTTAATCACCATCTCAGACATCCCCAAACAAACTTACTCATTTTTGCCCTAGGATTAGCAACATTAGTAGGAGCATATCAAGACCATTGTGTGAACTTCAAAGCATATTCCTTCACACTCATTCTTTCTTGACAAAGGTTGATGAACTCAAGAACCTTTTCCTCCCTCATCTCAAGGGGAAGAACCTATTAAGGTAAGCAACTTTGAACTTTTCCCAATCGAGAGGACCCACATCAACTTCCTTGCCTTCCTTCCATTGGGTGAACCAAACTTGAGCAACACCCTTAAGTTGGTCAGTGGCCAATTCTTCCTTTTCCACTAGTATCACTCCCATGATCATTAACACCTTATACGCTTCATCAATGAACTCTTGAGGGTATTCCTCAACCTAAGAACCATGAAACTTTGGACGATTCATTCTAGTGAAGTATCTCACTATAGTTGCCGTTGTACCCACATTTGGGTTCACAGGTACCACAACTTCCCTATTGGCTTGAGCCTACACTTGAAAAGCAGCCCTAAACTCTGCATTAGTCCCTTACTCAGCCAAATGGACGACTGGGAGTTGAGGAACTTGAGGAGGAGCCTTTTGTTCCATATTTTTTACCATATTCCTTCTAGCATAAGCCCTTCGAGTGGCCATATCCCGTAGAGCATCAGATAAGGATTAAGGGAGAGACACTATAGAGTTAAACTCTATCGCATGACTTTAAAGAAATGAAAGAAGTGGAATTTTCTAAACATCTTGTAGATTCTCATTCATAAATATGGTGCGCTTCACACTCATGAACAAGACTCTATTCAACGTGGCTTATGAGACTTCCTAGGACCTTTCTAAACCTTGTGAATTTGATTACCAAGTTTGTCACGACCCAAGGTAGACCCTAGGTGTAACATGGAATATAAGACCCCGAGAGGCACGATAAAAGCGACTTAGCATACATTGTAACACCCCGACAACTAGTGAGTTGAACTAGTGTGTTGTGGAGTCTTGTAGTGGCGTTTTGGAGTGTTGTGTGAGGGTTAAAACTCATAGAAATGACTCCCATACATAGAATGAAATGTTTAGGGGTTAAACGTCCGGGTACTACTCCCCAAGGACCACCCCAAAATAGTCCCCAAAACAGTTCAATTTTAGTGACCTACGGATGACCATCACGCCCCTTAAATCAACCTACGCCTCGTAAGTCTTGGGAGTAGGTCAAGCCTGCAGTAGGCCTGCAAATAAAGCCTCAGGTGCAAACCACGGAGGCCATTCATGTCCAGTAGCTTCCACCCATAGAGTCCCCCTAATTGCCTACCCAATTTTGAAGAAATCCCAATCTAGGCTAGGGTTGATTCCAAAGTGTGGGTACTGCTTGAATATGATTCCAAATGGTTGGATAGCATTCAATTATGATTGATTTAGTTTTGTATAGTGATATTTTGATTTTTTAATGTGATTTCTATGGTGAAACTTAATCTAAATTAATGAATGTGATGTTTGTAGGTTTATGACATTAGAGGTGAAATTTAAGGTTCAAGAGTAGTCTTCCTAAATCAATGTTATGTGTAGTGATTGATAAAATATAGGATCATATAATCATTAATTGAATTAGACTCTATTGGGTATGATTGATCTTGACTTATAAAGTTAGAATTGAACCTTTATGATCAATTATGGTTAGAATCACTTAGTAATGATGAATATGATTAAGAATACCTTAAAACTAGGCATGAATGGTGATGATAAGATGTAAAGCTTGAATATAAGGCTTGTAGTAATGAATCTTGATCACTAGGGTTTGAAGTAAATCCAATATGATGATCTATGAAGGATAAGGCTTTGAGAGTCAAATCTACATATGAATCCCAGGCTAATGAATAGTATTGAGTTGAGAGACCTTTATTTACCTAGATCACATATTGAATCATAGATGGTAGGAAGTGATAGAATCACTTAGGTCATGATGTTATCCTTGTTTGAAGGTAAAATTCTAGACATGATACTAAGTATGAAGATGATATGAAATGAATGGTTCCCTCACATAGAATGATTCTAGATTGAAAGGTTTTCTCACCTAAAATGAATATAAGTCTTAAGCCTATCAAATGTGATGAGGCTTATGGTGATTCCCCTAAATGACCTTTACGTGATAGTAATGTGGGGTGAGTTCCCTTATTCCTAATTAGTTAGTTATGGGGAGTGTGAGGTGGTTACCCTTCATATATATGTGACTCCCAAGGCAAGGGGTGATTACGCATTAGCCATTATGCTGATCATGGAGGCGATTACCTATGATCCTTATGTGTTGATGTGGAGGTGAATACCTACATTACACTTGAATATTGATATGGAGGCGAATACCCATATCACCTTAATAATGATATGAAGGCAAATAACTTTATCACCTTAAAATGGACATGTAGGCGAATACCTATGATTTATTAACTTGTATGACTTGTGGAGACTCCCCTAGTCTTTATGATTTGTTAGTATGTGTGACAAGAGGTGATTACCCTAGTTTGTATGATTCCATTATATATATGGCTTAAGGTGATTCCCCTTGTCTTTCAAGACGAACTAAACATTTGTGCCTTGAGGTGACTCCCACTTGAATTTATGAGCATAAGCATGATTAGTTTGCATAGTAGTTCTAGATAACTCTCCAATACATGCAGCACTAAGAGGTGAATATCCTTGTCCTTATTATGTTAAGAGATGATAAACATGAATGGTGAACCTAAATGTCTAGGTTACTATGGGTAGGATTATGGGGTCTTGTTCATGCATGGGACAAGCTTGCCTTAAGGTGACTCATGAGATGTTTGCTCTTGTATGATGTATGTTTAGATAGGATTGTGCTATAGTTGCCTTCCTTGATATGCTATGATTGACTAAGGTGATAGTTCCCTTGTCTTTATGAAGTAAGCTAGTAATGAGAACAAAGTAGGGTAAAGATGACTAGGATGACTTCAAGGTTATGCATAGTGTGAAGGGTAGTATGGGATGCCTTTCATGTATTTTACAAGTGTGCTTTGGGATTACTTATGAGTATGGTACCGTCATGGTATTAAAGATTAAAGACTTAGACCATGGATATAGACTATGATTAAGATGACCAAAAAGGAATACTTGGCTTGGGTTGTATTATGGGATGCTATCCTTGCTTTGCACTTGTATGTTTTGGAGTTTATTTGAGAATGGTGCTATTAGGGTAAAGATAACCAAGGGTCAAGTGTGCTTATATGAAGCCTATGATGTAGTCTTGACTTATGATTATGATTTATCTCCTATGCTCAGTAACTATGTCTTATGTTTATATGAAGCTTATGTTGGAGACCATGCTATGAGAATGATGAATATATTATGACCATGTTATTATCTCTTATGCTTACGTCTTATGTTGACCAAACATTTGAGATGCTCTTATGTTGTTGTGCTAGCTTTCATACTTGGTACATTTTGTACTAAAACATATTGCCTACATTCTAACCAAATGTAGGGTCTTGGAGATTTGAGTTGCTCTGGAGGTTAGGTTTCAAGGATCTAGAAGAGTTGAAGATCTTGGTGAGTCCTCATTGTTTCGAGGACAACATCTACTTTACCCTTATGTCATTTCCTTTATGTTTTAGACTTTGTATGGGCTGTGTCCCAAAGACTATTATTCATGAGTATCATATAGATGGTTTGAGACAATGGTTTTAACAAAGTCTTCCGCTTGTTGTTTTTAATGAAATATGACTTTGATTGTAAAAAGTTTTTATTTCCCCATAATTTCTATTATCTTATGTTATGATTATACTAAGGGCTTGTATGAGACTCCTTCGGGGTCAAGTACGCCGTGCCACGTCTAGGGTGTTCTCTCGGGGTGTGACAAACTTGGTATCAGAGCATATGGTTTTAGGATAATTTTAGGATGTCTCAAACCACGTCTAGTAGAGTCTTATTCATGGGTGTGAGTCGCGACACATTTTATGAATAGGAGGCTATTGGATGCTTAGGAAATCTCACTTCTTCATTCTCTAAGTCTTGCTATAAAGTTTAGATCTAGTAGGTCTTTCTCCTAACTGTTGCCCTATGGTTTTTTCAGGTTATGGCTAATACTAGGGCTAATGCTAGGAGGGATGAGGAAGACAATGGAGAACAAGAGGTTCCTCCACAAGTTCTAAACCAAGCTCCTCCTCAAGCTCCAAATGGCCCTCCAATTTGGAATGCCACTCTTGGAGAGTTTAGGGATTCTATGCAACTATTGGCTCAACCCTTGATGGCGCAAGCCAATAGAGATGTTGTGGCACCGGCAAACCCAATAATAGGGATGGCTTCTTCTAGTGTGAAAGTGTTTTTGAGGATGAACCCTCCAGAGTTTTATGATTCCAAGGTGGAGAAAAATCATCAAAGTTTAATAGATGAGGTGTATGAGGTGCTTGCCATAATGGGGTTGACTTCGGTAGAGAAAGCGGATCTAGCCGCTTACCAATTGAGGGATGTACCACAAATATGTCATGAGCAATGGAAGGATAGTAGACCAATATGAGAGGGCCCAATAGAGTGGGAAGAGTTCAAAAGGGAATTCCTTGATAGGTTCTTTCCCCTAGAATTGAGGGAACAAAAGATGCAAGAGTTCATAAATCTTAAGCATGGGGTTTTGAGTGTGAAGGAGTATTCCCTTAAGTTCACCCAACTATCCAAATATGCTCCAACCATAGTGGGGGATTCTAGGGCTAAGATGAATAAGTTTGTGATGGGAGTGTCCGAATTAGTGGTAAATGAATGTCGTTCGGCAATGCTTATCCCTAGTATGAATATTTCCCATCTCATGGTGCATGCTCAAAAAATTGAGGAGCAAAAGCTTAAGGAAAGGAATAGAGAGAAAAGGAGGTCTAGATCGGAGGATGATGAGTCCGATGAACATGGTCGCCCTAAGCTTAGAGAAAAGTTCCTCGGGCAAGGTCCCTCAAGTACTCATTGGTTCAACCAAAAAATGGTATCTAACCCCAAGTCTCAAGGATATGGTAGTGAGATTCTATTACCAGGATGTAGTAAGTGTGAAAAGAGGCATGGGGTGAATGCTTAGCGGGCTCTAATGTTTGTTTTGGTTGTGGTGAGTTGGGCCACAAGATAAGACATTGTCCTAAGAGGGCTAGAAATGAAGAGGATAGTCATCGTAGGTCCCAACCCTACCCTTCCTCCGGTTCACTCAGTTTGGGTAGCAAGGCTCCAAAGAAGAATATATCTTAAACTCTCCAATCTAGGGAAGATCAAGAGTGATCTCCTCATGTCCTTTCTGGTATGTGTTTCATGCTTTAGTAAATTTCCGGATTTTTTGTCTTTTGTGAATTCTTATGTTGGACTTTGAAGTTATTTTTAGCATATATGATGTTTAGAAGAGTTTAAGTAGGCTTACTCCCAAGTGGGGGATAGTTTTCCTATCTAGTAAGGATATGGTGTGCTTTATGTGTTTCCATGATTTACTTATATGCATGTTCATGAAAATGCTTAGGTCTTGATTATAAATGACTTATATGCATTGTCTTTCTCATGTTATAGTGCTTGGAGTAGATTGGCATAGAGGCTTCATGGGTTGAGTAGTGAGCATGCCCTAGTTGGAGTTGAAAGATTTCCTTAATGAATGGATGCTTTTGAGAAGTAATGTGCATTTAGGCTCCATGGGTATGTCTTAGCTAGGAGATGGTAGTTCCTCCTTTAAAAAGAGTAGATATATAATTTGATGCTTTTTGGGGTCGGTAAAAGTAGTTCCTATTCCCTTAAGTTGCATTGAATGAATTTAGTTTTGAATTTAAGTTTTCTTCCTTGATAGTGTGCATTATATGTATAACATGCATAATGAGCTGCTAAGTTAGAGTTTAGACTTTAAGAAGTATTTAAAGTGTCATTCGAGGACGAATGTTCCCAAGTGGGGGATATTGTAACACCCCGGAAACTAGTGAGTTGAACTAGTGTATTGTGGAGTCTTGTAGTGGCGTTTTGGAGTGTTATGTGAGGTTTAAAACTCATAAATATGACTCCCATACTTAGAATGACATGTTTAGAGGTTAAACGTCTGGGTACGACTCCCCAAGGACCACCCAAGGGGGTCCTTGAGGAGGACCCCGAAACAGTCCCCAAAACTGTACAATTTTAGTGACCTACGGATGGCCATTCACGCCCCTTAGCTCAACCTACGCACCGTAGGTCTTGGGAGTGGGTCAAGGCATGCAGCAGGCCTGAAAATGAAGCCTCAGGTGGAAACCACAGAGGCCATTCACGTCCAGTAGCTCCACCTACGGTCCGTAGGTGGAGTGGCGTAGGTTCTGCCAGATTTTGGGTTTTTTGTTTTAAGTGATGAGTTGAGGGTTAGTTTATTAATTAGTTTAGGGGTTAGGAGGGGCGATTAGTTAGTTAATTAAAGTCTTATAAATAGTTAATAGACCCTAAACTAATCACTTTTACTCATTCATCTAAAGAACCCACTTCCTCTCAATTATTTCTCTCTCTAGAAGAAGAAGAGAAAAGGGCAGCACCTAGGTCGAGTTTCTCCATTGATTCAGGCTTTATTTAGGGCTTTGATTGAAGGTATGTGAAGCTTATTCATATATGGGTTCTTCCACCCATAGAGTCCTCCTAGTTTCCCACCCAATTTTGAAGAAAACCCTAATCTAGGCTACGGTTTCTTCCAAAGTGTGGGTAGTGCTTGAATAAGATTCCAAATGGTTGGATAGAATTCAATTATGATTGATTTAGTTTTTTTTAGTGATATTATTATGTTTTAATGTGATTTATATTGTGAACCCTAATCTAAATTAATGAATGTGATGTTTGTGGGTTTTTGCCATTAGAGATGAAATTGAAGGTTCATGCGTAATCTTCCTATATCAATGTTATGTATAGTGATTGATCAAAGATAGGATCATATAATCATGAATTGAATTAGACTCTATTGGGTATGATTGATCTTGACTTGTAATGTTAGAATTGAACCTTTATGATCAATTATGGTTAGAATCACCTAGTAATGATGAATATGATTAAGAATGCCTTAAACTTGGTATGAATGATGATGATAAGAAGTAAATCTTTAATGTAAGTCTTGTAGTAATGAATCTTGATCACTAGGGTTTGAAGTAAATCCAATATGATGATCTATGAAGGATAAGGCTTTGAGAGTCAAATCTACATATGAATCCAAGGCTAATGAATAGTATTAAGTTGAGAGACCTTTACCTACCTAGATCTCCTATTGAATCATAGATGGTAGGAAGTGATAGAATCACTTAGGTCATGATGTTTTCCTTGTTTGAAGGTAAAATTCTACACATGATACTAAGTATGAAAATGATATTACATGAAAGGTTCTCTCACATAGAATGATTCTAGGTTGAAAGGTTTGCTCACCTAAAATGACTCTAAGTCTTATGACTATCAAATGTGATGAGGCTTGTGGTGATTCTCCTAAATGACCTTTACATGATAGGAATGTAGGGTGAGTTCCCTTATTCCTAATTAGTTAGTTATGGGGAGTGTGAGGTGGTTACCCTTCATATATGTGTGACTCCCAAGGCACATGGTGATTACCCATTAGCCTTTATGTTGATCATAGAGGCGATTACCTATGATCCTTATGTGTTGATATGGAGGCGAATACCTGCATTACACATGAATATTGATATGGAGGCGAATACCTATATCACCTTAATAATGATATGGAGGCGAATACCTATATCACCTTAAAATGGACATGGAGGCGAATACCTATGATTTATTAACTTGTATGACTTGTGGAGGCTCCCCTTGTCTTTATGATTTGTTAGTATGTGTGACAAGATGTGATTACCCTTGTTTGTATGATTCCATGATATATGTGGCTTGAGGTGATTCCCCTTGTCTTTCATGATGAACTAAACATTTGTGCCTTGAGGTGACTCCCCCTTGCATTTATGAGCATAAGCATGATTGGTTTGGCTAGTAGTTATAGATAACTTTACAATACATGTATGACTAAGAGGTGAATACCCTTGTCCTTATGATGTTAAGAGATGATAAACATGAATGATGCACCTAAATGTCTAGCTTAGCATGGGTAGGATTATGGGGTCTTGTTCATTCATGGTACAAGCTTGCCTTAAGGTGACTTATGCGATGTTTTCTTTTGTATGATATATGTTTAGATAGGATTGTGCTATAGTTTCCTTCCTTGACATGCTATGATTGACTAAGGTGATAGTTCCCTTGTCTTTATGAAGTAAGCTAGTAATGAGACCAAAGTAGGGTAAATATGACTAGGATGACTTCAAGGTTATGCTTAGTGTGAAGGGTAGTATAGGATGCCTTTCATGTATTGCACAAGTGTGCTTTGGGGTTGCTTTGGAGTATGGTACCATCATGGTAGAAAAGCTTAAAGACTTAGACCATGGATATAGACTATGATTAAGATGACCAAAAAGGGATACTTGGCTTGGGTGGTATTATGGGATGCTATCCTTGCTTTGCACTTGTATGCTTTTGAGGTTATTTGAGAATGGTGCTATTAGGGTAAAGATGACCAAGGGTCAAGTGTGCTTAGATGAAGCCTATGATGTAGATTTGACTTATGATTATGATTTATCTCCTATGCTCATTAAATATGTCTTATGTTGACTTATATTTATATGAAGCTTATGTTGGAGACCACACTATGAGCATGATGAATATATTATGACCATGTTATTATCTCTTATGCTTATGTCTTATGTTGACTAACCATTTGAGATGATCTTATGATGTTGTGCTAGCTTTCATACTGAGTACATTTTATACTAATGCATATTGCCTACATTCTAACCAAATGTAAGGTATTGGAGATTTGAGTTGCTTTGGAGGCTAGGTTTCAAGGATCTAGAAGAGTTGAATATCTTGGTGAGTCCTCATAGTTTCGAGGACAACATCCACTTTACCCTTATGTCATTTCCTTTATGTTTTAGACTTTGTATGGGCTGTGTCCTAAAGACTATTATTCATGAGTATCATATAGACGGTTTGAGACAAAGGTTTTTGCAAAGTCTTCCGCTTGTTGTTTTTAATGAAATATGACTTTGATTGTAAATTGTTTTAATTTCCCCGTAATTTATATTATCTTATGTTATGATTATGCTAAGGGCTTGTATGAGACCCCTTAGGGGTCAAGTACGCAATGTCACGTCTAGGGGGTGCTCTCGGGGCGTGACATACATAGACAAGATAATAGAAATTAAGAGATTTGAAAGATGATTTCACAATATAGAGTTTTATAAAACGAAGTGGAAGTCTAACAATGTCTCAAAGCAATCTAATACCTAAGAAGTGCTTGGGACGTAACCCGTACATCAAGTTTAAAATTGAAATGTGAAGACATAATGAAATAAAGGGTCGGTCCTCGAAACATGAGGACTGACCAATCTTCTAACTTCTACTAAATTATCACTAGCTTCAGAAATGCGGATCTGGAGCGTCGGACCCTACATTTTCATAAGAAATATCGGCAAGAGTATGCGTTAGTACAAAGTTTACCAAGTATGATAGCAATACATGAAGTATAAAAATCATGATAAAATGGGCATTTTCATACCATGCATTGACCAAGATAAAACATGGGATAAAAGTGTTAGAAAACACAAGTCATTAAACATGATCAATTCAAGTAGACATCATCTTAAATCACATGTGAGATACTACTTGAAGTAACCTTGATTCATTACTATGGGAGATTCACCTTTAACTGACATGTAAGACCATTTGAGCTATCAATATGGAATATGATGTCTACCCTACACCAAAAAGAGGTGTTCTCACTTGCCAAGGTGATAATCATGAACTTCTAGCTTACGTGGATTCATTAGCTAATGTCTATCTAGACCACCTATGGTGGTACATAATTTATGGGACATGTGTAATCGTCACTTGTCCACTCGGTGCTAAGGGTAACTCTCATGGAACATTAATTAGTCTTATTCTTATTTTCTTTAAAGGACTTGGGTAATCGCCTCTTGTCCTTATATCATATGACATGGGTAATCGCCTCTTGTATTTTATTAGAGGACATGTATAATCACTGCTTGTCTCATTCTTAGAATAGCTCCTAAACTTTTGATTCAAGTTTAATTGAGAAAACCCTTTCAACCGTAAGAATCCTTTATGTGAGAAAGTCCTTTCACAATCATGCTTTCATGTTTATATGAGAAACACTTTCACAACACAACAACAAAAACATTGATACTTTACTCTCAAAGCATCCTTAAAATATTTACATCAATTTCATAAGAACATATATAATTTCATAAACTCATCTTTCATAGTTCAAAATCCACATTTATATCATCATAGCTTGGAAAGCATGGGGTATGCATGGGTTCATGGGGATTCGTCTTAAAATCATAGAATGTAAATCAAATCATGCATAATAGTTCACAAAATAATCAAATAAATCAATATTGAAAGTAACCTATGACATGGAAGAAAACCCTAACTCAATTGGGGATTTCTAACTCTGTAAATTGGAGAATTTAGGAACTCCATGGAGGAAAGATCTCCATGGATGAAGACTATCATACCTTAATGCCAAAAGCTTGATTTCAATGGTGGTAATGGAGATTTGACTTGAAAGCATTAGCTTTCTTTTTTAAATTCTAGAGAGAGAAATATTGAGAGGATAACTTGTTCTTCTTTTGAGAATTTGAGAGAATGAATTAATTTGGAAATTTTTTGTGGTTAAAACGTTTATATAGGGCTTCTAAGTAAGGGTAAAATGATATAGTATTACTGTAGAATAATTAGGAAAAGACCTAAAAGCCCCTCTTAAAATAACTATCGACCTCACCAACGACACAACCTATGGTCCGTCGATCAACTAACAGATCGTCTTAGTTGGTCGTCGATGAGTTCATAGACCCTCACTTTTGGGCTCCCAACGACGACCCCATGTACAATTCATGGGTCCACCTACGGACCGTAGATGCCTAGTCGTGGTTATCCACTTTTGACTCTAAAATTCCACTAAGTCAGGGGTTGACCTACAAAGCCTACCTACGATGCATGCATTGGACGACGGATCATCTTGGTGAACCGTTGAAAAAGTACTGGAATTTGACATTTTTGGAAAACTTTGGACTACTATCCACGACTTGACCTACGGTCTGTGTGTCAGTCCACGGGTTGTGGGTGGCTCTGTCTGGACTGGCACTAGATCCTGCAACAGATGAAATTTTCTACCCTTTTCGATGAGGTGTTACAACACTTGCGTTGCACTGCACCATCTTGCAATAAACTTACACCTTATTTAAGGGCTTCCAAACAATGCCCTTTTTCTTTTTGGGAAAGGCCTTTGCATAGGCCATATAAAATTTCCTTGCCCAAGCTGGGACATAGGGGGTTGAGGTCTTGTGAACTTTTCAAACTCGTGGAACTTGATAGTGTCTCAAATGGTTGGGTAATCACTCAACACCCCATTAGTTGAGATTCGCCTCTCCTCAAGGACAATCCATTCTTCTATCGCTTTGAGCCTATTAATTCCCCTTGGATCTATAATTGGGAGAACTCATAAAACACTCACATTAGAGACAGGGTTTGGCGCCGACTTTGACCTCATGTTCATTCTTTTCTTAACAATCCTATTCTTTGTCTGCTTACCCATTTGCGTAGAAGTGTGCAAAGTGCCTTGTTGTTAGGGATCCTCGTAGGTCTCGTTGATAGTATTTCGCCTACTTTTTTTCAAAGAGAGAATAGTAAGATTCTCTCTCTCAGACTCAAAGTTAGAGGTCACAACTATTTTTTCTTTTTTTTTTGGCCATTTCCTGCAAAGCATAGATTTCAATACACATAAGGTGAAGGCTAATTGAAACAAGTTCAAATATAAACACAACTCAAAACAAGTTCCGACGCTCGCCGACTAGGAATACAATTCACCTAACAGGTTAGGTGAGCTCAGGAGAGCACGCCAAAGTTGAAACATCATAGTTCAAACTCACTCAGGCATGAATGGCAGAGTCATTTCCAACTCAGTCATTGGTCGAGTTGGTTTCGACGGGCAAAGACAAGCTCGATGAAAGTGACAATGTTCATCAAAATGGGACAGGCACAAAGGGCGATGTCTACTCCAACTTGGCGATTCGCTGAGTTGGTTTCAGCGAGCTAAGACAAGCTCACTGAATTAGATAGTACCCTGTTCACAAATTCAAATATAAAAAGGTGGTTTAAGAATTACTCAACGATTCGCCTAATCACTTTGGCGAGCTAAGACAAGCTCGGTAAACATGCGATTTCAGTCCAATGCCTATTTTTCATGAACATAACCCTGACATTCAACAACTCGCATTACCATATCAGTTTTACAATCTACCACATGCTATTCTACCCATGGGTACTCTGACTTCCCCCAAATTTCTCAAAGAATTGCCCAAATTGATTATTTTCCCTTAAGAAAGTTGCCACTCTATCTATTATTGGGAAAATACAAGTTTTTGAGGCAATACCGAGCTAATCAGGCTTCACCCATTTCATTATCAATCAAGACCCATCCTTTATGAGACTCGATTTTAACATTCAACCCTCACAATCAAGTTTCACATTATCAGGCACATTATCAACTTTCCTAACTCATGGGAATAGTTCAATCATCAACATTTAGCAAGACCCAATCAAATCAGACTACACAACAACAATACTCCACAAAACCCATATCGAAAAAATAAAGATTAAGCAAAAATATCACTAAAGGCCTCAAAAACCAACCTCATAGAAGGTTACTACGCAAAAATTATGAGAGACGGGTCTATTATATAGAATCATGTAGCACAATGCACTCTAAGTAAATCCACACAAAAGAGGTCACACAATCAAAGAAACAAGGGTATGTAGAGTTTGGGAAGTGAAAGAGCTCACAAAGATGAAAGGTTGCTTTTCAAAACTTAAAAAGACTATGAATTTATATTTTAGGCACACTCAGAGATCTGCGACAAACATTGCCGAATAGATTCAACGAATCACCAAAAGATATTAAGCTCATCGATGATGCTTGAACAACAATCAAACCTAATGGTCAATTCAGTAAACCCAATGTATTTAAACTTGTGTAACTTGGAAAATCGTCGATTCGGTCCTTGATCGCGAAATGTGACAACACAATTTTTCAAAACTCTTGGTTCAATGGGCCAACATAAAGATGTCCACCCAATCATTTTAGTGCATAACTGATTGGGTACTTGCATCAACTTGTTCATTTTTTTAAACTTTTTGACTTCATATCAAGTTGCACTCACACACCCATTATTGAAAACAATCAAATAGACTTGGGTTTCCTCCCAAGAAGTTCCTTATTTAACGTCGCGGAGCAACACATCTCTTACTCATCAACAATCATTTTTAGGATTCAAGATGGTATCACTAGGCAATGTTCTCTTTTTCCATGGATTTAGATAGGTAGAAATCTGACGCGTTGAGTTTCCAGCTGCTTGATTGATACAGAATGATAAGTAACTGTTTGAGTCAAAGTAGAGAAGTCATTTTTCAAATCTTTCATCACTTTGTCTGACCTTTCAACTTTGTTGAAGATCCTTTTTAGCATATCTTTGGTTTGATTCCCCTCAAGTCTAGGTGGTTTCTTTGGATTTGGGGGATTATGAGGTGATGAATGGTATATTTGCACTCATTTAAGGTTTATTTAGCTCAATAATTAGTGTCTTCAATGCCTAATTTTGTCCTTTTATAATAGAATATAGATGATTTGCAGCTATGAAGGCAATTGGACAACACAACTGAGGTTCAAACACCATCACAAGGCAAGCTGAGGAGCGAAGGGCTAGTCACGATCAAGTTCGGCAAGCTGAATTAATGTCACCGAGACAATTATAAAGTAGATTTTGGGAAAATTTTTAACAAAGTATAAATGGCCCAAAGGATATAATTTTTAAAGAAAAGTTTTTGATTTTCAGAGTTGATCAGAAAGTGAGTGGAGAGAGTCTAAGAACACTTTACCTTTGAAGAACAAATTTCTAGCATTTTGGGGTTCTACAATTTGAAGCTTGAATTTGATAAATTGAAGTGAAATCCAAAGTGCGTTTACTCTTTAATGCTTGATTTCAAGTTATACACGGCTACTTTCATGGAAGGTATCGTTTCTTTATTTTTTTGATGGGTGGATAAAACTCCAAGATCTAGGGTTCCCAAATAGGGTTGGGTGTTGATTTAATGTAGTGGGTATTTTGCTATGCTCTATTTTTGTTGTTATTCATCCCTGAATTTTGTCTAATTACCATGAGGTTTACTTAAGTGTTATGATTGCAAACTTAATTCCTACTTTTGAACTTCGGTTGATGCTCGAGAGAGATTAATTGGAGTGGGTAATTAGTTCAATACTAGTAATTTAGATTTAATGTTCGTAGCTTGCTTGAAAGAGAGGTTATGGGTTGGATCTATTTGCCTTTTAAAGAAAGAGAATAAAGTAAGGTATTGGATTGTTTGGGATTGGCATTTAGATGAGACCGAAAGGAGATTTTATGCATAGATGCTTTGAGATCGAAAGATGATTAGCGTCATTGAAGATGCCTTAGCTTATTCATGAATGTTCATCAATATAGAGCACTATAATTACCCCTATATAAGATAGATTTCCAATCCCCGTACCCCTAGATTGCTTGATAACTCTGGATTTCATTTAAATTTTAGTTTGATTACGATAATTAATAACCAAAACTTTATATGAAGTTGGTGGTATCATCCACCCAATTGTCCTTACTATTACAAATGATCTAAGTTAAAGTCCAAATTTCTTGATAAGAATTCTCCACGATATATCATTCCTTGTGGGATTTGACCCTGGATCTTTGTTGGGTTTTTTACCGACTACGATCAACTCACTCTTTTAATTGGTTTTGAAGGGTGATTTGAGCATTATAAAAAAACGTCACTTCCGGGGAGTGGTGGTTGAGAATTCTAATTGCGAAATTAGATTTTAATTTGGTTTACTTGTGGTAGATTTGTTGTTTGGTGTTGTTGTTGGCTGATTTTCAGGTTGACAAAATGAGTGACCGTGGGAGTGACAATGACAATCACTATGGTCAAAATGAAAACATGGGTGATTTAAATGGCATGCCCATTAATGTCATTCAAACCATGAAAGCAATCTAGATACCTCGTAGGACGGTGTTTCACATCACTAGAACTATGATACAATTGCTCCAAATGAAAGGAATTTTTGGGGGTCTAGGTCATGAGGATCCCCATGAGCACCTTAGGAATTCAAAGGAGGTGTGTGGACCCTTTGTTTTCAAGAATATCTCCCAAGAATTTGTAAGGTTGAGGTTATTCATGTTCTCTATAACGGGAGATGCCACAAGTTGGTTGGCGAAGTTTCCAAATGATTCTTTTACGTAGTGGGATGAGCTAACTAAGGCATTCATAGAAAGATTTTTTCCACCGTTGAAGATGGTTAAGATTCATCTCCAAATCCAAAATTTCAAGCGTATTGGAGGTGAGCCTTTGCATGAGACATGGCTGAGGTTCAAGAATTTGCTCTTGCAATGTCCAACTCATGGCGTTCCGGACAATTCTCTATAGCAATACTTTTATTTCAACCTTGATTCAATCAATAAAGGTGTGGCTGACCAATTAGCCATGGTGGATTAATAATACAACCGTATGAGGTAGCTGCTTTATTGCTAGATGCTATGACTAAGGTCAACTGAGCATGGCATACTAGAGAGGACCAAATTCCTACTCTACAAGTGGGTCTAAGCAAAGAATAGGTCGAGAAGGACCATAAAAGATATGAGAACATGTCCAAAATGATGATCCAAATTGATTTGTTGTCTAAACATGTCATGGAAGGTGGAACCCAGTCGGTAAATATGATTGGAATCAATAGTGGGTAGTGCCTAGATGTTGCCAAATTTGAGGCATTATAAAATGAAAAAGTTTAATGCTTGGGAAATTAAGTGGGGGTTTCTCACAAAAGTTATCACGAAACCAAGGTTGGAACAAGGATAGAGATTGTGGTTGGAAAGACTGACGGGGTATAAATTGGAGAGATAGGGAGATGGACAAAGATATCTATGTGTCTCCCCATGATCATGCATGCCCAAAAGAACCAACTAGTCTAGAAGAAAGTCGGACTAAAGACATGCTTGTAAGGATCTACAACAAGGTTGAAGGGTCTAATAAGGTATTGAAGGATTTGAAAAATGACTTCTCCACTATATATCAGACGGTGACTTCACACTAAGTTTCTATCAAGCTGGAGATCCAACACAAAAAGGAACTTTGCCTAGTGACACCATCCCAACCCCAAAAATAATTGTTTAGTTTGAGCAATATGTGGTGCCATGACGTTAAATAAGTCGCTTCTTGGAAGGCAACCCAAGTCTTTATTTTTGTTTTTACATCTTTCAAATAATATGCATTATGAGTGCAAGTTGAGAAGAGGTTGGAAGATTGAAAAGGGAAGCACATGTGATGCAAAACCCAAACGACAATATGCTAAAGGCATAATACAGACTGATCTTTTTCCGCTTTTTGACCTGGAATAGATGAAAAAGTATACTGTCAAGATCGGTGATCAGAATTCCAAAGGGAGATTCGCAGAAGTGCACTTAGCAGACTCCATCTAGCCTGCTAAATCAACTTTCATGTTTTGTGTTTGTTCACACATATTCGGAGAGCTTAAGATCCAATTGGTGATTCGTTGAACACATACAGAGATTTTAGTCGAGATCACCGAACGAGCCTGATATAAAAAGCCCAAGGGATTTTTCAAATTCAAAAATCAAAACCTTTGAAATTTGAGAGCCTTTCTAGTTCCTTTCTCTTTCTTCGTACATTTTGAGTGTTTATGAGTCTTGTGTGAGTGTCTTCAAAGTGCTAGGATTGCATTTTCTTGGAGTTCATGTCAACCTAACCCTGATCCCTTAGTTTTTTTATTGATTTTTGGCATTAAGGTTTGTTTTTTGACTTCTTGTTGTTCATTTTGAGTTTAGAATGCATATAGGGTGTGGGCTTGATCCCTTTAACTTAGATTGGGTGCCTGATATCAATGGGTAGCATTGTATTGTTGCAATTGAACGGTGCCCGTGTGATTTTAATTGTGAATGCCTGTAAAAATAGTGAATATTGATAATTTTTCTGGGTCAATGCCTAATTTAATGTGAGTGAAGTCTAAGTAGCTCAGTGTTGACCCACTTGCATGATTTTTCCCAATGATAGACAGGGTGACTACTTTTTAAGGGAAAATAATCAATTAGTGCAATTCTTAGTGTTAGACGGGGAAAATCTGAGTATCAATGGGTAGAAAAGAATATAGGTGAATTATATTGTTGGGGGAAACTAGTATTTATTGTGTGTGTTGGTTTATCTGTGAAAATTAGGCACTGTAATGAAATTTCGTGTTCAGCGGGCTTGTCTTAGCTCGCCAAGAAAGTTAGGAAAATCACCGAGTAAGACCCAACTCACATTTTTAGCATATGCATGGCCTTAGGTACTGTCCCATTCAGCAGGCTTGTCTTCATTCAGCAAGCTTGTCTTAGTCTTCTAAACCCATTTGGTGAAACGTCGAATGGGAGAATATATCACCCTTGATATCTGTGTCCTTCCCTTATGCACTGTCAGTTTTAGTGGACTTGTCTTAGCCCGCTAAAACCAACTCAGTGAATCACCGAGTTGGCATTGACTTTGCCTTGTATGCCCGAACACTGAGTAAAATCCTATTGTCCAATTCGGCAAGCTCATCGAAGTTCGCCGATACTGTTTGGGTATTCTTCTTCCCGTTAGGTGAACCTCATGAGTATTTTTGAACTGTGATTTGTTATGCATTCAATTTCAACTAACCTTCACAAACCCACTGTTTGAATGTGTGCTTTGCAAGTAATGGCAAGAACAAAGGGAAAACATGTGGTTTCATGTAACACGGAGTCGGATTTAGAGTCCTCTTCTCTTCCTCCTCCTTCTCCATGAAAGAGACATTGAGGCCTTTCAATAAATGAGGAGTCGGATGTAGAGTCCTCTTCTCCTCCTCCTCATCCATTAAAGAGACATTAAGGCTTTTCAATAAATGAGCCTTCAGAGGCTCCCCATCATCAACAAAATGTCCCTCCACAATCATCTACCCAAGAAAGGGTATAGCCGAGACATGGGGTAGTTAGAAAGAGGATGAACATCCCATCCAAGTTGGTGCAACCTTCATCTACACAGGCATCGACTTCCAGTATCTTTTTGGTTATCACTTCAAGAGCCCTAAATAAGCTCAAATCTACTGGAGAGTGAACCGTACTTGAGAGGAGACAACTCTCCATAGATGGAGTCATGATTAACTAGCCAGCCATCTGGGATACGATATAGTTTCACTAGTTCGAAGGATTCACCAAACCCAAGAATCCTTACATCCCTTCTTGGGTGAGGGAGTTCTAAAAAACATATGCTCAGGGCCTTCCCAAGAGATGAAATGTCACAGTCTAGAAACCACTCGAAGAAGTGGATGTATGAGAAAATAAGGTTCAGTGTGATATAGAGGTTATTAGTAACGCACTAAAGACGCCGAAATTCAAATCTGATTTATATTTACTACGGATTCTCCATGATTTGGATTCCCTGAAGGGTTGGTTGGCGCCTTTGATCTCTAACTCTTTCCTTTCCTAGATGGTTGATAGTGCCAGGATCGAGAATAAGGATTTGAATTTTGTTGCTAGATATTGGTTTGGATTCATCAATATCAACCTGATGTCATCTCCGAGTAAATTCATCCTTCACCACGACAAGGCGGTATTGGTAGGTACTATCATCGATCGAGAGCACATATATGTTGGTACGATTATTCTTGATGAGAGCGAGGTAGGAGCAAACATATCACACCCCAAACTCAAGGGGCGCAACTGGCTCCTAATGCCAAAACTCAGGCCCGAGCCGACCCTGCTGAACCATTTGCTACTAGCGCATGGCAGCCACACACAATCAAGAAATCAAACAAGTATATCTCGGCTTAAAACTAAGCCATCGGCCGGCAAGGCCCCTGCCAACTGATCTATAAAAGAAACAGCTACTCCCAGGAGATCATATAAATAAATAGCCAACT
>JAJOOH010010442.1:0-48973 GCA_029582605.1 Solanum gracilifrons | reverse complement strand
TATATATATTATATTTTATACATTTAATTTATTAAATAATAATAAAAAATACAATTGTTAGAACTCCTCCTGAACCGGTGTTTTGTGTTTGTTAAACAAGTAGGAGAGTTCTAATGTTCTTCAAAAGAAAAAAAAAACGAGAGATAAGTAACGACACATTCTCTTTCTTCCTTCTGTAATTTCTGTAAAGTTTCAGTAAAGAATTTTGTGAAGATTTCTTCTCTGAAAAGCAAATAAATTTCTACAATAGATACGATTTTGACTTGATCCTTGGCATTATATGAATCTTGATTGTTAGTGAAATGTCTCTTTTCCAATAATTAGTACTCTCTTAGTTTTAAAAATAATAATTAATGACCTACTTTTTTTTAAATTTATTTTTTAAAAAATGTTCATTTTTCTTTTTTAGCAATACTTTGATTTCAGTTTCTCATGTGACATGTTTAAGACCAACTATTAAAAAATATTTTGGTACATTTGACATATCTTTACTTTAAGATTACAGAATTAAAAAAATATTCTTTATTTTTTTAATTTTATATTAAGTCAAACTAAATCATTAATTCTTTCTTAAACAGAAAAAGTAATACTGATGGGATAGATAATGTGTGTGCGCATGTTTGCCAAGTGAGTTACCAATGCATGTGTTGAGGTTTGTACTTGAAGTGGCCAGGGCATCACAAATCCACTCTAATATTCATTCATATCCACTCCCATATTTGCTTTCGACACTAATTCACTCTAAGAGCCTGTTTAGTATTGCTGCTTAAAATAACTTATTTTAAAAGTATATATTTTTTAAATGACTTCAGAAAAAGTATTTTTGAAAAAAAAAATTTGTGTTTAGCTAGTTCATTTAAAAAGTATTTTTCATAAGCAAACTGTGTTCCACTGATCTTTTAAAAAAATGCTTTTGAGAGTTAAATTACAAAAAAAGACAACTATTAATGTACTTTTAATATTAAAACTATTTTATAGAGAGAAACTATTTTAAATATGTATTATAAAAAAATAATTAAATTTTTATTTTTATTAAATTACAATGTACATGTTTAAATTTTCAATCAATATTATACCTTATTGGGAGGCTGAAATCTTTAATTATTTTTTTTTCTTTTTCTAATCTTGTAAAAATATTGTTGTTACCTTTTTTCTAAATCTGCATAATAATAGGTAAAATAATATATAAAATATAATATATAAACATAAAATAAATTATAAAAATAAAAATAAAAATAAAAATTCTTAAATGAAATTTAACCAAACTTATGAAATATGCTAATTAATTAGTAAGAAATATATTCATAAATATGTATATATGAAAAAAGATATTTTAGTCTTGAGAGAAATAATTTTTTGTTTATGAAAAAAGCATAAATATTTAGCTTCTCCCCGACAGCAGAAAAACTGCTTCTACTTTCATTTAAAAACACATTTGCTGATTTGTCAAACACTAATTTTTCAACAAAATTATTTTTTCTCAAAATAAGTGTTTCTGGCCTCCCAAAAGCAATGTCAAACATGCTCTAAATTATAAATACTTCACCATAAGTTTTATGTAAAAATTTAAAACATAAAAATAAGAGAGAAGTACTAAAAATACTTATGAATTTAGCGCAAATTATAAGTTTTGTCCTCGAATTATAGGTAGTCTTAAAAATATCGATTTACTGGACTAATTAAACTTGGAGACACTCCTGATCACCCTTGATTTGCCACATGATATATCAAGTGGTTTTAAACTCTTTAATGAGCATAAAACTCTTAGTAAAAATTCGAGACAAATGTTGAAAATATCCTTATTTGATAGAAATTTAGGGGTGTATTTCACTCATATTGCAAGATTAGAAATATATTTATGTTCACTTAGTTACGTAAAAAAATATTTTTAAGAATATCAATAATTTAATAATGAAACTAATAATTTATACCCAAGGTAGGTACATGATGCAAGAACAGTGTATTCATTAATAGTGTTTGAATGACAGAAGTAATGGTTTGTATACAAAAAGAAAACATCATAGGTGTGAACCATTGGCTCATGTCTCTTCTAATTCAACAATTAGTTCGTTCTCTTTTTGTGAAACCCCACTACTTTTTAGTTTTTGACAAACCCAATTATTCGCCTCCAAAAGTTGCTTTTTTTTTTTTATATATAGAATTTGGAGCTTTAATTTAAAATCAGTGCTTATTTACGAAATCTCCATAAAATTTATTTTTGTTTTAAGTTATAATTTTAAATCTCAAATCCTCTTAAAATTAGTAATTTAAATTCAAGTTGTTTTTTCAATGTTTTAAGAATGTAAAAGTTGACTCATAAGTTTATGTTTTGTGATCGAAAATCTATTATTTTTTAAAAAAATAATAAAGAACCATTTTTAATGTGAAAAGATTGAGATTGCCTATGCAATGTGGAAGAATTATATTAAGGAAAAATTAGTTACTACTATTGTTAATTTTTCTATTTTATTCTTATAAATAATTGAAAAGACAGATTTTTTTATGCTTTTGTAAAGAATTAAGGAAATAAGGGTGCAAATCATTAAAAACGATATGATAAAGTTATGATGGGATAAGTTATGATAAGATTATTTTTTATTGAGTGTTTGGTTTGTTGTATTCAAAATAATAAATTTTAAGAATAATTTATTTATTTACAAAATTGTCCTTCATGAATGCAAAAAATGTGTATAAAAAGAGTTGAAAGAGACATTTTTGTCATTTACTTATTTTATCCCGGGATAAGTTATTCCGAAATTACTATACCACCCAAGGGGAGGGATAACTTATCCCGATATTAATTATTAGTCTCGGAATAAGTTATCTCGGACTTGCCAACCAAACAACAAATTAAGTGGTACTATAATTTAATCCCAGGACTATTTGATATTATCCTTCGCACCAAACGACACTATTGACTTTGCACACTTCTTAAGAAATTATAAATAGAAGGTTAATTTTACTAGATCTCTCTTTGAATATAATAAATAATATGTCTTGAAAAATGTAATAGGGAAT
Organism: Solanum gracilifrons; assembly: GCA_029582605.1. NCBI lineage: Eukaryota > Viridiplantae > Streptophyta > Magnoliopsida > Solanales > Solanaceae > Solanum > Solanum gracilifrons. The sequence goes on along the minus strand of JAJOOH010010442.1, from coordinate 45,955 downwards.
GATTATAATTGATGATAAAAGTAAATTAAGAACTAAGTGAAAAATTATCTACTGATTCCATAAAGCGGATAGATATTGTTAGACATTCTAAAATAGTATAATAGACAACTATTGTTAGACAAAAGAAGTATTTCTTTTTATATAATTTTTAATATACGTGTAAAATGAAAATGAATCCTAGTCTAATATATTTCTTTCCCATTCAATTTTATTTGTTTTGTATATTACTTTTTTTAACAAATCAAAGAAGATATTTTTTTATATTACTTTTATATTTAAAATAATTAATTGTCAAAAACACATCAAAATTATCTTCTTTTTTTAGTTTCATAATTAAATTATTAAGAGTTTAACTTTCATATTTAAACCATCACTCATTAGTTTGAAAAAAATACTTCTTTATTTTATTACACTCTCTTCATGTTGTGTGCATAGTACTGTCTCTTTTACAGTACAAAATTGTCATCTGACACTCTATAGGACAAACATTTTACCTGACAAAAATTAAATAGATTATTAAGATTAGTTAAAAGTTAAAAAAATTAAAGTATCATTATCTCTAAAAAAAATAAAAATCTTACCTCACTCCACCACCACTTTCCAGCATAACCCCCTTCCCCAATTTTTTTTTTTTCTAAAAGAAAATCTTACTTCATCCCCCTCCCCCTTCCCCCTTCTCCCTTCTCCCTACCCCTCTTCCAAATAGATATAATTATATTGTTTTTCTAAAAAATATTCTTATCCCACTCCCTCCTAACCGTTCACTCCTAATTTTTTATTTATTTTGGGTTAGATATATATATATATATATATATATATATATATTTTTAAGAAAATATTTTTTACGCCGCAAGTTTTGTTTAAAATAAAATTTTATTTATGTTATATTTATTACGCAAGTAGGAAAAATTGAGAGTGAAAAATTAGATGAGATGGAGTATAATTTTTTTATTTTAAAAAACTAATATCCAAAAAAAATTCGGAAGGAGTGGGTTTGGGGCGGGAAGATTATTGGGGAGGAGGTGATAGAATGGGCCATGGGGTAAGAAAATTGTTTAAAATTTTATTTTACTAAAAATCAGTTTCATTTTTGGAGGGATAGTGATATTTAAATCTTTAATTAATATTAATAATTTATTTAATTTTTGTCAAGGTAAAATATTTTATCTATGTAGAATGCATATTTTAATCATTAACTTTAAACTAATATTAATAGTTTATTTAACTTTTATCAAGGTGAAATGTTTTATCCATGTAGAATACTATGAGACAAATTTTTTTAAATATAAGAGAGATTGCATTACGCACACACGAAGATATTTTTTTCAAATTAATAAGTGATAGCTTAAATATGAAACTCACACTTTCAATAGATTAGACATAAAAATCTAAAAAAAATAAAAAAATACTTAGATATTTCTTTAATACTTTACTCTTAATTAAATAATAGTAATCAAACTTCGAACTTTTCAATGCATCTTAATACAAATAATATAATAAAACAAAAGCTTAGAAAAATTATTACTATATATATATATATATATATATATATATATATTACGTGACATAGTTTGAATTTAGAAAAGCCAAATAATTTAATTTTAATTGTGAATTTGAATAAAAAAAATTAAAAATTAAAATTTATGTACTCGTAATCTATCTAAAAAGTATTGATAATTTAAAATATTTTAAAAAATATATTATTTTAATTTTTAAAATCTAAAATATGTTGCATAAATTGAAAAGAGACCGAGGTTGTAATATTATATATATTTTTTGAGTGGAGATGGAGAGTTAGGTCCTCGTGATAGAAACGCCAAAGGCCATTGGGAAAGAGCTTTACTGTTAAATTTGAAAAAGACAAATAACTTATGGACTTATACTGTAATTTTAAGTTTCACGAAGCCCTACTTTGCAAAGTGATAATATTTTTCCCTGCTTAAAGATATCTATAAGATATCAATATTTTGTTACCTTTCTCCCCACTCCTAACGGCTTTCGTTTTTTTCTTCATCATTTCTCTCATATAACTTTCCTATCTCTAAGAAGAAAATTCATGACAATGGCCATTGATTGTATGGTCATGCCTATGATACAAACATCGTCCGATGAGAAAAAACCACTCATTTTCGATTCGTCCGTGCTTAAACATGAGTCCAACATTCCTAGACAATTTATATGGCCGGACCACGAGAAGCCTAGTGGTGGTGTTCCTGAACTTGATGTTCCACTTATCGATTTAGGGGCGTTCCTTTCTGGTGATCCAATTGCAGCTAAGCGAGAATCTAGGCTCGTTGATGAAGCATGTAAGAACCACGGTTTCTTTCTTGTGGCAAATCATGGTGTTGACACTAATCTTATCTCACTTGCACATCGTTATATGAACATGTTCTTTGAGTTACCACTTTCCAATAAGCAAAAGATTCAAAGGAAGAGAGGAGATCATTGTGGTTATGCTAGTAGCTTTACTGAAAGATTTTCGTCTAAGTTACCTTGGAAAGAAACACTTTCTTTTCCATATTCTGCCCTACAAGGCTCGTCCCACATGGTTGATCAATATTTTCTAAAGACAATGGGTGAAGACTTTAGCCATATCGGGTAAGAGGACGTCATTATTTTGTTTTATTGAATTAGGTCGTTACTTTATCTAAAAGTTTAAAAATTATTTACGATTAGTTACGTAACTATATCTTAAATATACCCCTTATATATGTCACGTACGTCAATCTGATGACAAATGACATGTTGAAAATATGATTAGACGTATAAAAGTGTGTTTCATCCGGACTCAGGACCTCTGTCTGCATTAATAATACCATGTTGGCTATGTGATCATCTCACCAAAACTTATTAATTAAATAATAATATTTACACCGTAATGAGTTGAATTTTTAGATAAGATACATCTTCTCTTTTTTGTATGTTGTAATTTTTTTTTATCTTCTTTATTCATCAATATGAAGAATGGTTATTATTATTATTATTCATTATGATAGGAAGTTTTACCAAGAATACTGCAATGCGATGAGCACTCTCTCTTCTGGGATCATGGACCTCTTGGGTGAAAGCCTGGGCGTGAGCAAGAACCATTTCAAACAATTCTTTGAAGAGAATGAATCGATTATGAGACTCAACTATTACCCAACATGTCTAAAACCAGATCTTGCGTTGGGAACTGGTCCACATTGTGACCCAACATCATTAACCATCCTCCATCAAGACAGCGTCTCAGGGCTTCAAGTTTTCATGGACAATCAGTGGCGCTCCATCAGTCCAAATCTTAGTGCTTTTGTCGTTAACATAGGCGACACATTTATGGTAAGAAAGAAAAGACATTTCTTAACATATATGCCTTCTAATCACTAGTCATTTTAACTAATTGAACTGACGTTTTACAAAACCAAAAATATTTACTCTTTCCTCCAATCAATTTGCTTGGCACTATGTCATTATTATCATTATTAGTCCATTTCAATATTTGGAAATAATTATTTTTAAACTTTTCATTTTGTCTATAACGAAAAGTTATTATATTCACAAAAATATTACAACATGTGTAATAAGGTAGAAAAAATTATGACATGTGTAATAAGGTACGTCAAAAAATATTAATAGTCCTCTTTTTTTAAAAATAAAATTATGTATCAAAGTCAAAGTGTACCACACAAATTAGATTTGAGTACTTTGTTGTTGTTGTTATCAAATTCACTGTTCCAAATAGTTGATGTTATTTAAGTGAGACATGTAAGGCATCTTAGACAAACAATCTTGTGATTAAGGTTATTAAATATAGAAAATAATAAATATTATCTCATTTTGATTTTGAGAGTCAAATAATATTTTTTTTTATCTTACGTAGTTTATTCTTATGACATAGTTTAACTCAATGTGACATTTATTTATTTTTACCTTTTGCAGGCGCTTTCAAATGGAAGGTATAAAAGTTGTTTGCACAGAGCTGTAGTAAACAACAAGACACCTAGAAAATCTCTTGCTTTTTTTCTTTGTCCTAAGAAGGATAAGGTGGTGAGGCCACCAGCAGAATTGGTGGACTCCAATAATCCTAGAATATATCCAGATTTCACATGGCCAACTCTCCTTGAGTTTACACAAAAGCATTATAGAGCTGATACCAACACTCTACAATTCTTCTCCAATTGGCTTCAACAGAGAACTACAGAGGTTTAAGGCATACTCAATAAGTTTCTAGTAGGATTTCTGATATCCAATGTAAATCAAGACCTTAGTCTTTTTGTATATATATATATATTTCATGTTATTCAAATTGTTTGAGTTACGAAAACCGAAATTCTATATTGCAAATCAGATATGATAATCTAAAGAAGAAAATAATTATTTATGTATATCGGCTAGATAAAGTAAGCAGTGAATTCGGCCGGCTGTTTGAGTGAATATGTCAATGTGTCAATAATCACACACTTCAATATAATATTAAAATAGACATAGATCATTTTAAAATGAGGCAATCACACACTTTCATAAATATAAATTAAAATCATTCTTTTACTTAGTTTATCGGTTGATGGAATAAAAAGACTTCACGGCATCTTATATATATATATATATATATATATATATATATATATATCCAAAAGATTAGATAGGATAGTACATAGTGGTAAGAATGACTGTCTAGATAGGACATACAATACATACGAGTATTGGGAATGGGCAGAGCTTCTAGTGTTGGGAATGGATATTTATGATACTCTATTTGGTTTTATCCCTGTCCATTTGTTTTTAGTATATCTGGCACTTGAATTGTTGTGGATTTGTCATTTATTGCCTTGATATTTATTATTATATTCAAATTATATAATCAAAAAGCTGAGGCTCAAGTTGCAAAAAAAAAAACCCCATATTGAAAAGCAATTCATATCTTTTTACACCTATAAAAAAAGAGAGAGAAAATGATAGTACAAATTGAATAAAAGAAAATGGTCGTTTAGCTTTTTATATACAAAAATGAAGATTTATGTCACGATTCAATTCACCGGGTCGTGTGGACACCAACTCTAACACCTAAGTAGGAGAATCCTCGATTCCCAATAATTAAAACATGCGAAAATTAAGAAAACTGGCAAATAAAAGAAATTCGTGTAAATTTTTATTGAACAAGAGTTTTAAACGACTCAAAGTTAAGACTTGTAAATTAAAGTAATTAACACCCCAGGGATCTAATCTAAACAGGTACAAGAGCTACTAAGAGTACAAAGTAAAACATAATAATGAAAAGACACAGCTTCCATCATGCGGAAGGAAAATAGAAGTTGCTGGAGAATTGCCTTCGTCTTCACCTAAGAAACATCACTGATCCTACAACCAGACTATGCCCCAAAAAGGCATAATAAGAGTAGTATCAGTACAACCGCACGTACTGGTAGACATCATCGGTCAACCTGAATACCCACCGCATGATATAAGAAATCAACTAGCGAAACATGTAATAAGCCTAATCGCTCCTCCACCTTTATCTTTTGAGTGCCCTTACCATTCCGAATATTAATGTCATACTAGTTCACTTGCCTGTAACCCCTAAGAAAGTTCCGGATACACTACTACCAACCCGGCCAACCACTCACGATACACTTTTGTGCTTTCCTCACCTCTACTCAACTTATAACCTCATTCTAAATAACAAAGATATCACCGGGACCCTTAGTTCCCCTTTACCATACTACAACCCGAATTGGGACTCTACCATTCACACTTTATTACACAACCAGATATCTCCAAATAACTTACCACATTGCAATCCCCACATATAAGAACATAATGTACAATCCCCCCAATCGTTTCAGGAAACATTCCCAATTCCACATTATCAATAATACGAGCAATTACACATGCATGATAAGTCAATGACCCTTTCATGGAACCCAAGTCCAAATTGTTAGTGTGCCGGATCGTGACACCCGATCCAATGCAATATGTATGTCGGTACGTGACATCTGATCCTAATTAGTGTGCCGGAACGTAGCACCCAATCCAATGCAAGTAAGTATGTCGGTACGTGACATATGATTACATGCATCACAATACAAGCACAATCACATCCATAACATACAATACCACATCACATAGTCAAGTACTCAAGTTCCTGGCATGCATTGTTCATAATCAATTCATTAGGTTCGTTACTACTAATATAATTTGCTCACACACATGCATATGATACAGCCGCCAGTTAACATACATCTCACGACATTGTAAATCACAACTATTCCCAACCCTAATTCACGAAATAGGGTACTTTCCTACGGCATACGTCTAATGTAACACTTAGGGATATACGTATAATCAACCCTTTTTTGGTGCACAAAAAACCTATACATGAATTCTACCGTCCATTCCAACATACTACGCAGTGCATAACCGATTTATAACTACTCAATAAATAAACCTAGCCTACCTGGGCTCTAAGCTGCTGCACGGAATTATAGCTCCAATTCTGGTTTCCCGGCCTCATGACGGTGGATTGACCAAGGATTTGAAAGCTATCAACCTCTTCACGTTAGAAATCTTTTTCTCCTTCTTTCCTAAGCCTAGGGCAGATTTTGGAGAGCTTCTGGGGTGATTTACTTCTAATTTAGGTGTTTATGGAAGAAGGAGAAAATAGGACTTCGCGTTATTTACATTTTGTCTCGCCTATCCCGCTCTGGCAGCTACTTATCCAGTTGTGGCGCTGCCGCTCCAGCGGCATCTAGCCCACCCTGGCGCGACAGTTGCCCTAGTAATTTCCCAAAGTTTTGCTTTATCTAAATAACGACAGTTCGGGTCGTTACAACAGATACCAATTTACCCCTCATTTGTCCCCGAATGACTAATGAACGAATCATCACGCGCTTATCTCAAAGCATTTTTAAAATGATGAACTGGCCCATTACAGAACCACGACGGATGATGACTTTCCAAATTTTGAAACACGAAGGGTGCTATAATTACAGGGATGATTAGGAATTAAGGCAAGAAACGAAGAAAAGAACGCGTCCCATTTGCACAGCCTGATCCCGCCAGAGCGACAGGTCTCCCACTAAGGCGGGGCCACTGTGGTGAGATCTCTTCCGCTATAGCGGGGGATCGTAAACAGTAAAGGGGAGAATGGTTTCCTCATTTCTCTTTTTTTTCTCACTCAAAGATAGAAAATTTTCTTTCCTCTTTTAAACTAGATATGGTCTAATCTCATGGGGTTATAATGTTCTTATTAACTCCTTGCAGACTTCTCTAAATGACTGGTGCTAACGAGGAAAATCTCCTTTTTGTTTGGTTTCCCGATGCTGCTAGTCGAAAAAGGCATCACAACTATCGGAATAACAAATTTTATTGCGAGAGAGATTTTATCTTGCTTAAACTAGAGGAGAAGCCGCCTGCCTTTTATGCTCACCTGATGGAGTTTGGATGGGCTCCACTGAATGAGGCTACCCCTGTTGCACGTTCCGGCTGGGTGAGGAAGTTCTATGCTATTTTACTTATCGTTCGTTGGGATGATCCCCATCCTTCCATTCGCATTCAGGGAATCGACATCCCCCTGAACGCTATAACCATAAATGAGGTGCTAGAGGTGCCCGATGTCTCGAACACGGAGTACGAGGCCAAGCTGAAGGAGATGGATCTAGGCTGGCTGAGGGATACACTGGTGAAACCTGTGCGCCGGGACAGGTTTTATTAGCCCGATGTCGAGGGCATCACTAGCACAGACTAGTCACCAAATGCTAAGAGGTGGCTGCACTTGGAAACTAGTAGGATTCGCCCGTTAGGTAATCGCACCGACGTGACATTTCCTCGAGCCTTAGTGGTGGCGTGCGCAGTGCAGGGCATCGAGCTGAATGTGGGGGGGCAGATTATCTCCGAGTGAAAGATGTTCTACCGGGGCAACAAAAATGCTTTCTTCCTACCAGGGCTTACAGGCAGGGGTGTCCCTCCTAGACACTGATGAGGTACTTCCTATGGATCCCCCCTTTCACCCTCTTTTGGTTAGGCAGAGTTATACTTCCTGGAGTAAGAGGAGGAGGAGGAGGACGGATAGGGCCAGCAGCAGTTAGGCGGCTACAGAGACGGACGACGAGGGAGGCGACGACACCTATCCCACCCGGTCCGAGCCTCCACTCTCAAGTGCACAGGTAGAGGAGGACCTAGCGGTCGTCTGGAGGATATTGGGGCGCTTCTTTGCTGACACCACTTCGGTTCCATCCAGCACTGCCCTAAAGGTTGAGATGCTCCACCGCGAGCTGCGCCAAAAGAAGATGAAGGGTTTGGAGGGGACCACCTGATGGTCCGGATATGAAAGACTGTGAGGGTCATCTTCACCTGCGTCATCCCCGGACAGGGGATTCCCTGAGTCGAGATAAGAGATTTCCAGCATTTTACTTTCATGAATGAGGCCGTGAAAGGCCTGGTACCCTTGGATGATCTAAACTTTGATGATGACACCTCCCAAACCCAGGGATCCTGATTTGGTTTTTCGCCCCTTTTTGGGGTTGTAATGAACAATACTAGATTCTCTTTCATCTTTTTTTATGTTTTTGTAGCACATGGATGCTAGTTCTTCTGTTCTTTTTCACAGTAAATGATTAAATTACTAAGTTTTATATTATATACTTGATTGCTGAACACTAATTGAATTACAGGGATTAGTTCGAATACGATTCGGGGTTTATATTCGTGACTAGGGAAAATGGGGGAGACAAGGTTGAGGTTCTGTCTCGCCCTGTCCCGCTCTGGCGGGAAAAATCCCACACTGGCGGTCTTGCCGTAATGGGAAAATTCTGCCCAGTGGCCCTGACTGAGACATAATCCCTACCAACAATTTTCTAGGGTTCTTCTCCTTTATAACTTTCCCCTAGATTCCCCGATTATAGCTAGGCCTTTAGAATAATCCTTTTAGCTAGGATAATAGTCGCCTACCTCGAGGCGACCTAGCGATACACGCTCCAAAAATCCCTTAACATTACTCCAACATTACAACACAGTCGTCCTCAGGATACACCCAGACATTTACACGGTTATTAGTTGACTGTGACGCACGTCCAAATTTCATTTATGAATCACATCGTAAATCATCTAGACCCTTGCATCAAACGTAGTCATGACCTTCTTTTCACAACGAGGTTCACGATACTCAAGTAGTTACAACTTGTATAATTTCAATAACTCGGCCAGCATATTGCACATATCAAAGTTCCGACACACATTTATTGTGCACTTAATCATATCATCACATCCACGCAAAATACAACTTTCACATTCACAGTTAATTCAGACAACAAGAATCACACATTCACAGTTTCAAGTTACAACTCACAGACAAGTCCAAATTCTTAATTAGTTCGTTCCATAGATGGCCATTGCTGGTCATCCATGTGCTTATGCAGCCCCTAGGGTCAGATACCAATTAGAACATTCTCAGTTCCAATTTACCTTGCTCGTGTTCCTTTAGCCGTAATTACATCATCTAGTTCACTTCGTTAAGATATCGATTGGACTCAATTCATACCACAAGCGACACTCGCACGAAAGGAGACAAAAGATGGGACAACTTCGTAGATTGCTTCATAGCTTCCTGAGAATTAGATGTGGACGTCAACACACCCATCCGCATGAGTCTACTCCACATTTGCTCTTGTATAGGGAGACCCATAACCTGGGCTCTGATACCAATATGTCACGACCCAGCCCACCGGACCGTGCAGGCACCTACTCTAACACCTAAGTAGGAGAACCCTCAATTCCCAATAATTAAAACACGCGGAAATTAAGAAAACTGGCAAATAAAAGAAATTCGTGTAAATTTTTATTGAAAAAGAGTTGTAAACGACTTAAAGTTCCGACTTGTAAAGTAATTAACACCTTAGGGATCCAGTCTAAACAGGTACAAGATCTACTAAGAGTACAAAGTAAAACATAATAACGAAAAGACACCGCTTCCATCATGCGAAATGAAAATAGAAGCTACTAAGAATTGTCTTCGTCTTCACCTATGAAACATCACTGATCCTGCAACCAGACTATGCCCCAAAAAGGCATAAAGAGAGTAGTATCAGTACAACTACACGTACTGGTAGGCATCATCGGTCAATTCGAATACCTAACGCATAATATAAGAAATCAACTGGCGAAACATGCAATAAGAATAATCGTTCCTCTACCTTTATCTTTTAAGTGCCCTTACCATTCCGAATATTAGTGTCATACTAGTTCACTTGCCTCTAACACCTCACTCGCTTCTTTCGTGATTACACCTAATCATTTTATCCCCTAAGGAAGTTTCGGATACACTACTACTAACCCGGCCAACCACTCACAATACACTCTTGTGCTTTCCTCACCTCTACTCAACTTATAACCTCATTCTAAATAACAAAGATAGCACCGCGATTCTTAGTTCCCATTTACCATACTACAACCCGAATTGAGACTCTACCATTCACACTTCATTACACAACTAGATATCTCTAAATAACTTACCACATCGCAATCCCCACATAAAAGAACATAATGTACAATCCCCCCAATCGTTTCAAGAAATATGCCCAATTCCACATTATCAATAATACGAGCAATTACACATGCATGATAAGTCAATGGTCCTCTCATGGAATCCAAGCCCAAATTGTTAGTGTTTCGGATCGTGGCACCCGATCCAATGCAATATGTATGTCGGTACGTGACATCTGATCCAATGCAATATGTATGTCGGTACGTGACATCCGATCCTAGTTAGTGTGTCGGAACGTAGCACCCAATCTAATATAAGTTAATATGTCGGTACGTGATATCTGATCCCATGCATTACAATACAAGCACAATCACATCCATAACATACAATACCCACATCATATAGTCAAGTACTCAAGTTCCTGGCATGCATTGTTCATAATCAATTCATTAGGTTTGTTACTACTAATATACTTTGCTCGCACGCATGCATATCATACAGCCGCTAATCAACATACATCTCACGACATTGTAAATCACAACCATTCCCAACCTTAATTCACGAAATAGGGCACTTTCCTACATCATACATCTAATGTAACACTTAGGGATACACGTATAATCAACCCTTTTTCGATGCACAAAAAACCTGCGCATGAATTCTACCGTCCATTCCAACATACTACGCAGTGAATAACAAATTTATAACTAATTAATAAATAAACTTAGCCTACCTGGGCGCCAAGTAGTTGCACAGAATTATAGCTCCAATTCTGGTTTTTGGGCCTCGTGATGGTTGATTGACCAAGGATTTGCAAGCTATCAACCTCCTCATGCTAGAAATCATTTCCACCTTCTTTCCCAAGCCTAGGGCAGCTTTTGGAGGGTTTTTGGGGTGATTTACGTCTAATTTAGGTGTTTTTAGAAGAAGAAGAAGAAAATAAGACTTCGCGTTATTTACATTTTGTCTTGCCTATCCCGCTCTGGCGACTACTTATCTCGCTGTGGCGCTGCCGCCCCAGTGGCATCTAGCCCACCCTGGCGGGACAGTGGCCCCAATATTTTTCTGATGTTTTGCTTTAATCTATATAACAATGGTTCGAGTCGTTAGAATTTCTCACGTAAAAAAAGAATATAAAATTGAAAACTTATTTATAAAAGTCGTTGGAATCTAATATGTTCTTTCCTCCAAGAAAGTGGAGCACTACTTTGGATCGATTACTAGGAACAACTTCTCTTGATCTCTCTTATTGTTTTAATGTATATAATAAGAAATCACACCTACAATTCAATTCTTTCATTTAGTAGAACGTGGACCTCTAAAATTAAACCCAATGTGTACGTAGGTTCAAATTTAATAGAATTTTTTTTTCCATCTTATTAGATCAGATTAAAATAAAATAGATTTATTCCATATAACTTTCATAAAAATGAAATTTAACCTTATATATCTATGCCATAAAGAACGATTAATGGTACGTCTGACCTCGAAGGACCAATGCAGGGGTCCGGTTGTGAGCACTTTTGATTGTTTGCATATTTTGACATACTGCTTTCTAGTATGGGAGAATATCTTCATGTCGGGATAACTTATTTCATTATCATAATATAGATGACAGAGTAAATAATTACGAGACTAATAAATATTTCTAATTAAACGCAATATAGAATAATTCAGTATATACGATAAATATATGCGTATTGAATTATAAATAGTTGTCAATTAAAATTATAATGAATGATAGACTCAAAATGAAAGAGCGGTGATGTCACCACCCAAACCATCGTGATTGACACCCACACTAACCCTCTGGTGGGAGAACCACTACTACAACTCAAACAGAGCAACTAAACCAAAAACTAAGCATTTAAGGACACGAAAATAGGAATAAAAGCCAAAACTGAAGTTCCGATAAACTTTCAAAAGATCTAACAACTAAACAATGCGGAAAAACACCTAGAACCTGAAAGTCGATTTACCAAAACATCTAACAATGAACCAAAGTCTAAACAAGAAGGGTTACAACCCCAAACTAACAACTAATAACTAACTAGAAAAGTCTAAGTCCGAAATATGGACATAGACGAAAGGAGAACTCATGGCAGCTTGGAAGAACTAGCTCACCCTTGAATTCGAACCATGATCACTGATCTTCTAAGCAAGGTTTGTCAACAGCCGCTTGAAGATACACTGTACTCAACAAAGAAAGAGCAAGTGCAGTATCAGTACACAACCACAATGTACTGGTAGGATCACGCGGCTATCCCACTAAGTGTAACATAAGCAAGTCAATACCATATTATAAACATGCAATATACCGAACATATACAATATCGATTATCACATGTTCAACAATATACATTTATAACAAGTCATTAGTCCTCTCATGGAACCCAAACTGTTAGCATATCGGAACGTGGTACCCGATCCTGTGTTTATGCCGGAACGTGGCAACTGATCTCAATTAGTATACTGGAACGCGGTATCCGATCCAATCAACACACCACAATCACAATCACAAGTACATTCTCAATAATAATACAATCAAGAAGTGATTCATGACATATAGCTATTCATATATCACATTTACAACAAGTGTGATCGATAATGCAACATTCGCATACATGTATCATCATGAAGCAAGAACAAACATACATCACACAATCATAGAATCACAACCATCACCTACCTCGAAACAAGCTTGAAACCCTGAGAAACTTGATCCTTCCCTTTCCAGATTTGTTCTGCTTGTTCTTGGTCTACAAGCAATCAATACAATACGGGAATCAATAAACAATCACTAATCACCCGAATTGCTAACAATTCTATGAACCCTAGATCATAATCATGATCCCCAGCACCCAAAATAGGGTTGTTCCCACCATAGAATCTAGATCAAAACACTCCCCCATCGATAATTACCCATTATATTACGTTTTACGGATTGAAAAATGAATTCAGGGAGTGAAAAGCTTATCTTTAGTCTTATTAATGGTGGCAAACTGTCAACAGTCGCCTGGGGTTCATTCCTTAGCTTTAAAAGTCGAAAAGTGCTAAATAAAGACATTTTGGGGTTTATTTACGACATTAAGTCACGTCGAACCCACCACAGTGGTCCTCACCCCGATCCAGTGGCAGAAATCCCACCCCAGCAGCTTGCACGAAACCAGTGAGCTATTTTAATAATTCCAAGACCCCCATTTCACAACACACATTTAACCAACGACGCTAAAAAAATATTGTTCATGCTAAAATCGATTTCGAGAGTTCTACTCACTCGAATTCAATTCCGCAAATTCCTACGGGTTCTTTAACGACCTATCTAACTACTCATATAATTAAAATCATAAATAAGTCACCTGATTATTACCAGATTTCCCTACACTTTATTGACTCCGATTTCATCCAAATCTGAACTAGGCTGGAAAATTTCAAGTTAATACGAAAAAGTTTTCCTACCGAAAAATTTTCTCCGTTGGCTTTTCTATAATGACGGAATCCGATCGTTACAATAGATACTAATTTACCCATCACTCGTCCCCGAGTGAAAAACTTAGGAAAAATAGGCTAAGGAAGGAATGAAGTAGTACCTAAACAATGAACAATTGGGGATACTTGTCTCTCATGTCCCTCTCGGTCTCCCAAGTAGCTTCCTCAACTGGACGATGCTTCCATTGAATCTTCACGGACTTAATCTTTTTAGTGCTCAACTTGCGCACATCACGATCAAGAATTGCAATCGGTTCCTCATCATATTGGAGGTCTTTGTCTAACACAATTATGTCCCATTTAATGATGTAATCCCCGTCACCATGATATCTCTTCAACATGGACACATGAAATACCAGATGAACACCCGATAGATTAGGAGGTATAACCAATATATATGCTACCGGTCCCACACATTCGAGAACCTCAAATGGACCAACGTATCGCGGACGTAGCTTACCTTTTTTGCCGAATATCATCACCCCTTTCATGGGTGATACCTTAAAAAAATATTTTCACCGGTTTGAAACGTTATGTCTCTTAACTTATGATCTGCATACTTCTTTTATCTACTCTGGGCTACTAAAAATTTAGCTTGAATACTCCTCATGTTATCTTGAGCATCCTTCACTAAATCAACCCCCAAAGGTTTCACATCTCCAGCCTAAAACCATCTTATGGGTGATCTACATCCCCTCCCATATAATGCATCAAATGATGCCATATCAATGCTGGAGTGATAACTATTATTATAGGAGAACTCACACAAAGGTATGAATTTATCCCAATGCCCTCCAAAATCACTCACACATGTCTTCAACATGTTTTCTAACACTTGAATAATCTTCTGTGACTGCCCGTCTGCCTGTGGATGAAAGGTTGTACTAAAAGTGAGTTGGGTGTCCAATTCACCATGTAATTTCCTCCAAAACTTGGATGTGGATTGGGTACCACGGTTTGAGAAGATAGAGAGGGGCACCCCATGCAACATCACTATCTCTTTCACATACACCTTAGCCAATTGTTCAGCATTATAATCTATTCTTACCGGAATAAAATGGGCTGACTTAGTCAATCTATCAACCACTACCCAAATAGAATCAAACTTCCCCAAAGTTTTGGGAAGACCGACCACAAAATCCATGGCTATCCTTTCCCACTTCCATTCCAGAATTCGCATTCTTTGAAGCAAACCTGCAGGCCTTTGATGTTCATGCTTCACTTGTTGACAATTTTGACATTTAGCCACAAACTCCGTTGTATCTTTCTTCATGCCCGGCCACCAATAAATTCGCTTCAAATCTCGATACATCTTGGTCACACCCGGATGAATAGAATATCGCGAGCCATGGGATTCTGTCAACAACTTGTGAATCAAATCATCAACTCAATGAACATAAATCCTCCCTTTAAAATTAAGCACACCTTCCGCATCAAAAGTGGTCTCTTGTGCCTTACCATTCGCAGTCTTCTTACTAAGCTCTTCCAAATTTTCATCTTCAAATTGTTTGGTCTTGATCTCCTCAATGAATGTGGCCCTCAATTCAATACTAGCTAACACCCACCTCTTTCTGAGATGCCCAACTGTATGAACTTGGATTCTAAGGTCTGAATTTCCTTAGCCAAAGGTCGCTTGGATACACTCAAATAAGCTAAACTACCCATACTCACCGTTTTTTGACTCAAAGTATTTGCCACCACATTAGCCTTGCCCGGATGGTATTAAATGGTCACGTCATAATCCTTGAGTAATTCCATCCAACTTCGTTGTCTCAAATTCAAATTCTTTTGAGTGAACACATGTTGCAAACTACGATGATCAGTAAATACCTCACACTTCACCTCATAGAGGTAATGTCGCCAGATCTTAAGAGCAAATACTACCGCTGCCAACTCTAAATCATGTGTTGGATAATTCCTCTCACGCACCTTCAATTGATGCGAGGCATAAGCTATAACATTCTTATCCTGCATCAACACAGCACCCAAACCAGAATGTGAAGCATCACAATAAATAATAAAATCTTTACCTTCTACCAGTAATGGTAGAATAGGTGTGGTGGTCAAGAGAGTCTTGAGCTTTTGAAAGCACTCATCACATTTTTCAGTCCATTCAAATGGTATCTCATTTTTGGTCAAATTAGTCCAGTGAGTGGGAATAGAAGCAAAGTTCTTCACAAATCGACAATAACAGCTAGCAAGCCCCACAAAACTCCTAACTTCCGTCACAGAGCTAGGCTGAACCCAATTCTTAACCGCCTTAATATTTTGAGGTTCTACCATTACCCCTTCTTTTGAAACTACATGTCCAGAAAATACAGCAGACGTCAACCAAAATTCACACTTAGAAAATTTAGCATACAACCTTTGTTTCCCAAGAACACCCAAAACAATACGAAGATGGTCGGCATGATCTTCCTCACTTTTCGAATAAACCAAAATATCATCAATAAAGACTATGACGAAAGAATCAAGAAATGGCTTGAACACCCCATACATTAAACTTATGAAAGTTGCAGGCGCATTGGTCAAACCAAAAGACATAACCAAAAACTCATAGTGCCCATAGCGAGTCCTAAACGTCGTCTTGGGCACATCCTCAGGCCTAATTTTCAACTAATGGTAGCCATACCTTAGATTAATCTTAGAGAAAACTGATGCACCTTGTAATTGGTCAAAAAGATCATTTATTAGAGGCAAAGGATACTTGTTTCGAATAGTGACCCTATTCAATTGTCAGTAATCTATACACATTCTCATACTACCATTTTTTTATTAACAAACAAAACTGGAGCAGCCAATGGGGAAGCACTAGGAAGAATAGATCCCTTATCAAGAAGCTATTGGATTTGAGCCTTAAGCTCTCTTAATTCTGCCTGAGCCATGTGATATGGAGGGATATAAATGGGACGAGTACCAAGTTCTAAATCAATGCAGAAGTCTATATCCCTATCCGAAGGCATACCAAGCAAGTCATTAGGAAATACTTCTCTAAATTTTCACACCATAGGAATAGACTCAATATATGGAGTCTTAACCTCAACATCCCTAATATGAGCCAAATAAGTCAAACAACCCTGCCCTATCAATTTCCTAGCCCGAATGGAGAACATGATCTTAGCTTGCTTAGGCTTGTACACCCTTTTCCACTCTAATTTTTCCCTTCCCAGAATTTCTAGAGCTACAGACTTAGTATTACAGTTAAGTACAACATAATAGGGGGACAGCCAATTCATGCCTAAGATTATATCAAAATCAGTCATATCCAAAATCACCAAATCCACCCAAGTCTGAAAACTCATAAACAAAATAAGAAAAGCATGATAGACATGGGTAATTATGACTGACACTCCAACTGGGATAGAAACATGGATAGGGTCATCAAGTATATCACAAATAATAGCAAATTCTAAGGCAAATCGCACAGACAAGAATAGCACTTGTGATCACTGCGTCATACGTCTCTGCCTCATTTTTGCCCGAAAAGGCATAACACTGAGGCCTATCATCTTGATGAGCCACTTCCCTGCCTAGTTGCACGTTACCCCTGCCTGCATTACCATTTTCTCTATCTCCACAGCATCGCTGATTACCTCCTCGCCTACCTTGTGGATGCCCTCGACCATTATTACAATTCCCCGTGGGTACCACTGCTCTAGACTGCTGCTGCGCGGAATCTAACACACGTGGGTTGGGACTATCTCTCATCATATGCCTAGGTTCACCACAGTTGTAACATGTACGGTCAAAAGATGGCTTTCTACCCGCCAAATGCGCGACTCTCTGGCTATCCTGAATCAAATTATGAGGTGGAGTTCTTGAGTAGTTACCTGTAGAGGCTAGCATAGCGGACTGAATTGGCTTGGCTACAAGCGTTGGCCTTTCGGACCCCCTGGAGTAAGAACCTTGAAAGTTACCCGAGTTCTTGGCCCTTTTTGCCAATGCCTTAGCCTGACCATCTCGCCTCACCCCCTTCACCTTTTTAACATAGTTTGTCACCTCATTAAAGATCCTCTCTGCAGAGGTCATATGAACAGATAAAACCTGCAACTCAGAATTTAGTCCCTTAATAAATAGACGGATTCTCTCTTCCTCAGTAGTCACCAATTGAGTAGCATATCTAGACAAAGCATGGAACTTGGCCTCATAAGCAGCTACAAACATATACCACCTTGCTCCAAAGCCATGAACTCATCCTTATTGCGATCCCTCAAGTCCTCGACACATATTTCTCTAAAAACAGTGCATGAAATTGGGTCCAAGTGAGTGCAGGTAAAGTTGAAGATCTACATTCCATATAATCTCTCCACCACTGCTTAGCCTCACCTTGAAGCTGAAAAGTCACGAACTCAACCCCATGTTGATGGACAATTCCCAACTTATGAAGCCTCTCATAGCAGTCTAAGATGAACTCATAAGCATCCTCATTCTCAGAACCAAGAAACATAGGAGGCTTTAGCTTCAAAAACTTAGTCAACATCTCATGCTCATTACAAGTCATAACAGAACCCAACAAAGGACGAAAGAAAGCATCATTACCTCCAGTCCCACCCACATTGGGCGTAGTGCTAGCAACAAGGGGGTTAGTAGGAGCTTGAGTTGCTTGAGCTTGAGTTGCTTGAGCAGAAGGAAGCACTCCAGGACCAACCAACCTTTTCAGGAATGACATGATCTGTTGAGCTAACACTGGGTCTATGTGAGGAACACTAGTAGTCCCAGTCTACACCTCTTCCTCTTGTCCAACCTCCTCAACATTTT
Organism: Solanum gracilifrons; assembly: GCA_029582605.1. NCBI lineage: Eukaryota > Viridiplantae > Streptophyta > Magnoliopsida > Solanales > Solanaceae > Solanum > Solanum gracilifrons. Next base: position 27,252 of record JAJOOH010010442.1, on the reverse strand, counting down.
CAACCTCAATATCATCTTCTATCTTTTATGATGTACGGGAGGGGTCTCATTTTGGGGAACATTTCCGACCGGTACCCCATCTCTAGCAGGCACCACCTTGCCTCGACCGTGACCTCTCGCTGCAGATTCCTCAGCTGGAGCATTGACGGGAGCTACGGGCCTGACGCCGTTGAATCTAGTATTAACCATTTGCGGACGGAAGAGTGAAGGAGGTTAGATACCAATTTGAATCGTCAGATACCAATTGGAATAAAGTCATAGCACGAAAGGAGACAAGAGAAAACAGAGAGATTTCCTAAAGTCCTATAGCCTCTCGAAGAAAAGTAAAGGCGTCCCCGTACCGTTCCGCCAGACTTTATTAGACTCATTTTGATACATTGAGATCCACGAACCTAGGCTCTGATACCAACTTTGTCACGACCCAGACCATCGTGATTGGCACCCACACTAACCCTCCGGTGGGAGAACCACTGCTACAACCCTAACCAAGCAACTAAACCAAAAACTAAGCATTTAAGGACACAAAAACAGGAATAAAAGCCAAAACTGAAGTTCCGATAAACTTCCAAAAGATCTAACAACTAAACAATGCGGAAAAACACCTAGACCGAAAAGTCCATGTACCAAAACATCTAACAATGAATCAAAGTCTAAACAAGAAGGGTCATAACCCCAAACTAACAACTAATAACTAACTAGAAAAGTCTAAGTCCGAAATGTGGACATAGACAAAAGGAGAACTCATGGTAGCCTGGAGGAACTGGCTCACCCTTGAATTCGAACAATGATCACTGATCTTCTAAGTAAGGTCTGTCAATAGCCGCTTGAAGATACCATGTACTCAACAAAGAAAGAGCAAGTGCAGTATCAGTACACAACCACAACGTACTGGCAGGATCACACAGCTATCCCACTAAGTGTAACATAAGCAAGTCAATACCACATTATAATCATGCAACATACCGAACATATACAATATCGATTATCACATGTTCAACAATATACATTTATAACAAGTCATTGGTCCTCTCATGGAACCCAAACCCAAACTGTTAGGATACCGAAACGTGGTACCTGATCTAATGTTTATGTCGGAACGTGGCAACCGATCCCATGATTATGCTGGAACGTGACAACCGATCCCAATTAGTATACCGAAATGCGGTATCCGATCCAATCAACACACCACAATCACAATCAAAAGTACATTCTCAATAATAATACAATCAAGAAGTGATTCATGGCATATAGCTATTCATATATCTCATTTATAACAAATGTGATCAATAATGCAACATTCGCATACATACATGTATCATAATGAAGTAAGAACAAACATGCATCACATAATCATATAATTACAACCATCACCTACCTCGAAACAAGCTTGCAACCCTAAGAAACTTTATCCTTCCCTTTCCGGATTCGTTCTGCTTGTTCTTGGTCTACATCAATCAATACAATACGGGAATCAATAAACAATCACTAATTACCCGAATTGCTAACAATTCTATGAACCCTAGATCATATCCATGATCCCAAGCACCCAAAATAGGGTTGTTCCCACCATAGAATCTAGATCAAAACCGTCCCCCATCAATAATTACCCACTCTATTACGTTCGACGGATCGAAAAACGGATTCGGGGAGTGAAAAGCTTAGCTTTAGCCTCAAGAATGGAGGAAAACTGTCAAGAGTTGCCTAGGGTTCGTTCCTTAGTTCTAAAAATTGAAAAGGGCAGAATAAAGACGTTTTGGGGTTTATTTACGACCTTAAGTTGCGTCGAACCCGCCACAGCGGTCCTCACCCCGCTACAGCGGCCCCGCCTTAGCGACAGAAATCCCGCTCCAGCGGCTTGCACGGAACCAGTGGGCTATTTTAATAATTCCAAGACCCCCATTTCGCAACACACCTTTAACCAACGACGCTAAGAAAATATTGTTCACGCTAAGATAGATTATGGGAGTTCTACTCACCTGAATTCAATTTCGTAAAGTCATACGGGTTCCTTAACGACTTATCTAACTACTCATGTAATCAAAATTATAAATAAGTCACCTGGTTGTTTCCAGATTTCACTACAAGAAAAGTGTGGATTACTTGGGGATTTTCCTAGGGATTGTATACGAAAATTCGCAGGAAACTTAGTTTTCCTGCGGATTTTTCTACCAAAAATAATCCGATGGTAAAACCTTCATAGGTAATTATTTCCTGCGAATTTCAAAATCCGCAAGTAATTTACCTAGGGATTTATATTTCGCATGTAAATTACTTGCAGATTTTCTTGCAAAAAAACAGTAAAAATATCCTAATTTTTTTTTGGTAAAATGTAACAAAATAGGAATTTTCTTACAATTTTTTTCACAAATATAGCCGCATGAAAATATTTTAATAATATTTTAAGAAAATTCTTTTAAGAACTATTAATTATTATCTCATAATTAATTATTTAGTTTATATAAAACCTCATACACATATACACCTCTTCTTGGTTAGAGACCCGTTTTTATCCACGGATTACACATACACTCCTCTTCTTTATTACCTATATTAAATACCATTCTCTACCCATATTAAATGGTTAACCCTTAATCCCAATCCCAATCCCAATTACCTATATTAAATACCATAATTGCTCCACTCTCCCAATATTCTAACTCTTAAGCATTATATCTGCTAATATCTTAGGGACTTCCATCGATGTGGTACAAGAAGTATCAAAGATATTATATTACTTTTTGGTGTTCTTCTCTGATTTGATTAATTTTTAAAGTTAAATTAAATTAATTTAATTAAATATTAAAAATATAATTTTAATATTCTTAAATTACATAAAAAGAACTATAAAGTCATCTCATATTAATATGGTAACGAATTATATCTTAAAATATTAGCTAAAGTTCATGTGATTTAACTCTTAAAAAATGAAACATGAAAATTATTTATATATTTAAAATAAATCATTGTCACACAACATATCATGAAAATTTTATGCTTATACTTTCGATGAGATAATATCATAACTAAGCATATTAAATATAAAAATAAAATAAAATTATACGTACAAAGTTCTTATAAATAAATAATTGAAAATATAAATTTATTTATAAAGTTTAATGTGCAAGGAAGTTATAATCAACAATTAATAGTATATCTTATTAGACATGTGGGGTATTTATAATTTAAAGTTATCTTTTAATAATTATATTTTAAAATACGTAATTATATATTTAGAAATAAATATCATTTAATAACTTACTATAGAGAAATTATATAATTTTTAATGCTTGTAAAAAAAATATATCAATTGGAAATACAAGTAATTTTTTTTTCATTTTATATAATTCTATCAATGAGGAAGTAATTAAAAATAGTGCTTATATATATATATATGTTTGTTATCTTCGATTTTAACATTTTTCCTATTAAAATTACTTTACTAATGTTATTATAATGTTCTTTTATGTAATTTGTTAATTTTTCAAGTCACGAAATTCCTATGTAAATTCTCAAAAAATCCCTTAATATTTCCCTAGGTAATTAAATTCTTAGGTAAATTCCCAAATAATTTTTCAAGTAATAAAATCCCCAGGTCAATCCCCAAATGTAAATCCCCAGCAAATTTCACAACAATTAATCACCAAATAATTTTTCAAGTAATAAAATTCCTAGATAAATCCCCAACAAATTTCATAGCAACTAATCCCTAAATAATTTTCCAAGTAATAAAATTTCCACATAAATTTTCACCAAAATATCTCCAGAAAAATCTGTAGGATGGATTACCTGGGGATTTTTCTATGGAATAAAAAAATGATTTTAAAATATTTTTTTTGTTCATGTACCTGCGGATTTAGCTAGAGATAATGTACTTGCCATTACTTTTTCCCAGGTAATATCGCAAGTTCATGTTTGGCGCAAAATGGCGCCAAATTTTCCTGCAGAATTTGTTGGAAATATACATTTCGTAGGTAATATATTCTAATATTGAGGAATTTAAAATTTTTGCAAGAAAATTTACATGAAATAGTTGCGAATTCTCATGCAATTCACAATTTTCTTGTAGTATTTCCCTACACCTTAATGACTTCGATTTTGTCCAAATCTGAATTAGATTGGAAAATTTCAAATTACTACAAAAAAGTTTTCCGATTCAAAAATTTTCCCGTTGGCTTTTCTATAACGACAAAACCCGGTCGTTACAGGTGAAATATGGACAATTAAGATAGTCACAATCTGAAGATTAGGGTGTATCCAAAAGGTCGGTCCCTTTCACGTGGCAACCTATGTTGTGTCCCATGGGCTTTTTTGTTTATGTTGGTCTACTTGTTCTCTATTTTACCTCAAACTTGACACATTTTTTTGTTATTTTTCACTTTTCCCTAATATATATAACACGACATAACTTGGGATTGTGACATGAAATTGACACGTCCTTTTCCTATATTATCAATTTCACTTCTTTCTATAGCTTAGGACAAACGATTTTCAATCACTCAATTATTAGTTTTTTACAAGAAAATAAGATGGTGCTAATTAATGAAATTTCTCATGCTAAAATTGAACCAATTCCTTTAGAAATGGTTTTTATATTATGCCTAGAGAATTCAATAACATGAGAGTATTTTATATTTAGCAAAAGAAGTGACGGGGCTCAAAGAAAGTAAATAAGTCATCCTTTGAAGCTAAAGCACTTTTCATCTTTTGTAGGAAATCCCTATATAAACGATAGAATTTTGGGTGTTAACCAAGCTTGTATGTCCTTAGAAAGAAAATGGATGAGCTATGGCGCAACAACTTTAATTTCATGCCATTATTGCACTCTTGCTTCTTGTTTTCCTATTCTTATGAATTTCCAATATTTATATTAAAATGAGATACAGAAATTCGTGCTAGCGCGGGGCTAATATGTGCTATTTTTTTATCTCAATTTATGTGACACAAATAGAATTTAGAGAGCCAATCAATTTTTAAAATAATTTTAGATATTTAAGATGTTAATCATTGTGATTTATAGTGTTTTTTACGTAAATTATAAATAATATATGTGAGTCCCTTTGTCTCAATTTATGTGGCACATATAGATTTTTGAGAGTCAATCAAATTTTTTTATGTGTCTTTTAAATTGTTGATTAGTCTTTATATTGTTGATTAATCTGATTTATGTTACTTTTTTACGTCATTTTCAAATGATTTTTTTTTTTTGGTTAAAAGAAGTATTTTAATCATATATATGCATCCATACAAGACCAACATTGGCTTGAAATACTGTAAAAATCTCATGTAAAGTATAGAGAAATCAAGGATTGTATTGATAATTAAATTATGGAGTTACATGCTCTTTATATAGGAGAAGATTTCTATACTAGCTACACTGGGAGTCCTACTACAATACAAATATATTATTTGCATGAGCAGTATTACTAATATAACTAAAACACTTTATCCTAGTCAAATTTTAGCCCCATATACGATACATCAACTTAGACATACATAAGTTAGGATTTAGTAGTCTAGTCCTAATGTGACTCTAATTCTACCGCAGTAAACTCGTCAATCTGCTTCATTGGACATGTTCCAACCATCATCTTCAACAAAGTAGCTTCTGACATTTTCATCATTACTTATATCATGTAGAACGGTATGTCAAATTTCCAGTTTATTTTTGTCCTAGTGTTGAATTGTTTCATATTACTAAGGGTTGTTATGCCGTAATTTCACTATTTTTAGAAAAATCACTTTTAAAATGTTCTAAGTATAAAATAATTTGAGAAAAATACTTAGAAAAGAGTCGTCACTTATTTTTTTAAAGAAATTAAGAAAACTTATAATTTAAAAAAACTCTAACAGATTAAGTCTTTAAAAATTTAGAGAAAACGGGTAAGAGGTTCTCATTTACACTTCAAGAAGGAATTTAAAGCATTTGAAGTGTCCGCTAACACGCATTTATCCTACGACTTGGTTAGAATATATTTTGACTATTTTTTTAGAAAAATAATTATAAAAACAATTTATAATATTAACCTGAAAAAATAGTTAAACAAAGAATATTTTTTTATTTTTAAGAAAAGAGGACCTTAATTGAAATATTTGAATTGAATTGCAAGTGATTGGAATTTTAGCAAAAAAAACTAGATTAATTAAAATTCTTTTGTATTATTTCGAAGATAATAACTTAAGCCAATTGAATTAATTAAATCAAAGTGAAAAGTTTGATTAAAATATTTAAGTATATAAAGAATACAAGAGTTGATATAATGAAATTTGTTGAAAACAGAACAACACGAAGAAGTGGTTCATCTTTTGGGAATTTTGGATTGAGTTAACCTTAAGATTAATTAGCAAATAAGCAAGTAAGAATTAAACAAATTAATAAAGGGCAAATTACAGAAATCACATACTTTTAACGCAAAATTACAATTTATCTCTTAAAAGTTTATAATTACAGAAATCCCTCATTTTCACGCATCAAATTAGTGTATCAGCGCTTATATTATTGCATCTCGCGCATCAGATTAATGTATCAGTGCTTATAATATTGTATCTCACGCATCAGATTAATGTATCAGCGCTTAATTATTGTATCCCGCGCATGTTTCAGCACTTATATAGCTCTGATACATTAATCTGATGCGCGAGATACAATAATATAAGTGCTGATACATTAATCTGATGCGCGAGATACAATAATATAAGCGATGATACATTAATCTGATGCACGAAAATGAGGGATTTTAGAAATTTGTAAAACTTATAGGAGATAATGGTAATAACTAAACTAAAAGGTGGGATTTTTGTAATTTTTCCATTAATAAATACAATAAAGAGAGTGAGAGGGAGATTTTGGCCTTTCTGATTTTGGGCCTCTTAGCCCACCTCAACCTGTCTTAAAACTAACATAAAACGGCTGCCAAATGGATGAGCTTTTGACCCAGATATATCTCAACCAGCTGCTGGAAAATTTAGTGCCTTTGGCCCATTTTCGCTGCCTTTATACCGTGTATACAGATTCTGTATACTACTGTATATTCTTGTATACCGGCATCCAGAACCTGCAAAGCAGTGTATACAAGCGTATATAATCGAATTTTGGACTCATGTTCACCTGCATCTCTGTTTTCAACCTGTATTTCAACACTTGGACTTGTATATCAATGTATACTGTTGTATACAACATGTATACAACCCATTTTGGACGTTCGGAGGCTTGCAATTTCAAATTCCAGCCCTGTGTCATGCCTTCAATCTGTTCATCATCTTCTCTACTTGCAATGGGGCTGACCCGAGAGGAGAAAAAAAAAATTGGGCCTTTATGGCCCATTTCGAAATGCGAAGGGGAAAGGATTTGAGTCCACCTTGGACTCCATACGAGTTCACATGTAGCAAAATGAGAAAAAAAAATTAGCATTCGTAAAAACCAGTAGCCTCGAATTATATCAACAAATATTTGGCAATAAATAAGGCTAAACAAACACCAACAAAAGGCTAAAATCATACTAAGTCATTTGAGGATTTCACTCATGTTGCATATTAGTAGGAAACAAGAAAATGGATATTTCAACAAGTTCTAAAAAAAAGAAAATGAAATAGAAGAATATGCATATCAGACAACACTCAAACTATAGCAAATTGATCAATTGTACTTGTCATAACAAGCAAATGATGGCTATGGCAGAAACTAAAAGAAGATAAATAGATGGACAAAATGTTAGATCCTAAAACAATAAAAAGGCTATAAAACTAGTTATTCATTTTGTATGCCAAATTTGGACAATGAATTATGATAAATTTACTTTAAGTAGAGTAAGAAAACATTGTTATACGTCTATAACTATACATGGCAGCATCTTTGATCAAACAAATCCATCAAACCTATGTTCCAAAAGCATAAACAACTATAGCATTCATGAAAAAAGGGCATTTGTTGAGTAGTAATATTTAATAGGCTGAACTCATCGGTGATTCCTTAAAGTTGACACAAATTTTCACTTAAATATCTTAACTAAGCTTTGTTTATTTTAGACACCTTATGTCAGGTCCTGTTGTGTCATTTTGACACTTTTTGCTGACATGATATGGTGAGTGTAATACACTTATAAAAAGCGCGTGATAGGCATCTTTAGCCGATCTTTATTTAATTTTTTCCTTCTTCTTTCCTATTTGTTGGCCACCATTTTACCTACCTTAAGGTCCTTCAATGGTGAAAAGTGTTGAGAGTGATTTTAGAGTTGAATACACATCTCTATGTGGATTAGATTTGATGGTCAAATTGGTGAAAAATTTTATTGTTAAACCATGGCAGTTCAAATTATGTGGTTGAAAGTCGTCATTATGACTTCACTAACAATTATTTTTTACTGATCTTCTTCTCAGCTTATTACTCTTCATAGCTTCTAAAAAGTACTGTTGTAGATTTGACCATTGATTGTGTGATATTTGGCCTTAATTATTATCTCAATTCTTCATTAAAATGGCAGTCCTTAGTTTAGAAGCTGAGAAAATGATCACTTTGTTAGTGTAGAATGGAATCCTCCTACTAATAAAACTAAAAAGCATTGAGATACGAGTCAGCGGAGAAGACGAAGGGGGTTGGGTTTAATTTGCATGAGAAGACGACTAAGGTCGGGGGTGGGTGGGTGGGGGGAGTTCTGCAAAGTAATTTTTTTTAAAATGATTTAATCCTCTTTAATAATTATTTGGGCAAAAATGCCAGGTGTCGTTGATTCATTGACAAATTTTTAGTTTTATTCAAAATTCATTGTTAAAGAATTGTTTTGGTGTCAAATGACAATTGTCTTTATTTAATTTGGTACTTTGACACGTCATCGGTGAGTGAGTTACACTCCCTTTAATTTTTTTGCTGATTGTGAAAAAAGTATCAAAATGACACAATACAACATGACATGAGGTGTCTAAAATGAACAAAGCTTAGTTGAGATGTCCAAGCGAAAATTGATGTCAACTTTAGGGGGCCACCGATGGGTTAGGCCTATTTAATACAATAACAGACTATGCCCAACCCATGTCATGCTCAGGGTATTGATATTTCAAAATCAAATGAGGGTGAAAGGGCTATCTTGATAATCGATCGAAAATGGGATTAGTCTTAATAAATTAATGCATTACAACAATGGAGTTACTAGCAATGTCATGAATTAAAATCAAACGACATAAACACAATCTCGACTAAATGAGAAGATAGGTTAGACACATCTATTAGGCAAATCCAAATAGTATTAACAAAATCCATAATAATGAGAACGAAACAAAGGCAGGTCACCAAGACTACAACCTCATTCTTATCATATTGACAAAATTCGAACAAACAACTAATAATCCAAACGATGCAGCTGATAAACCCACTGTTGAGATCAAATGAACTTTAAACCATTTCGAACAAAGCAAGACAAAGATTCAACTAATTATATAGATACAAAATTGATCTAATGAATATAACGACCAACATATAATATCAAAGGAGCTTTATCAAAGCTTCATTCATGTTGTCACAACCCGAGCCTACACCCTGGACGAGACACGACGTACAAGACTCTGAAGAGCCTCATACAAGCCTCATAGCATTCATAACATAAGAACATAGGAAAAATAGTGCAGAATTTAAAAACTTTTCTTTACAATTGAAGTCATTTTTCATAAAAGCAAGCGAAAGTTTTTCTATACTTTGTCTCAAACCATCTAAAACATAAGACTTAAAACCTTGGGACGCAGCCCATACAAAAGCTCTAAACATAATATAAAAGACATATAAGAAAAGGGTGGGTTTGCCCTTGAAACTATAAGGACTCACCATATCTTCAACTCCTTGCTCCTTAGAAACCTATCCTCCAAGAATAGAACATCAAGTCTCCAAACCCTACACTTTTGTAGAAATGTATAAATATGGGTTAGCACACAAAAATGTACTAAGTATGATAGCCATGCAAAAATCATGCTTAAAAATGACATTTTGGTTGAAAACCATGTTATATGCCAATTTTAAGAAACATCATGAAGTTTAGTATAAAAGGTATAAGATACAGTCACATTCAACATATAAATCATTTCATCACATTAGAACCTTCACCTAAAATAACCCTAAGCTATACTTGTGCAATGTAAGAATAGCATCCCATAATACTATTCCTACTAAGTACCACTTTGAGGCTACCTTAGATGAACTTACCATTCTTCCTTGCTCATTTTCTTTAGTCAATACTCATATATAAGGAACACATACATTTCATAAGTCATGACAAGGAAAGTAACTCATAATACAATCCAAGTAAATCATTCTTCATTTCATTAAGCATTTAAGTCGACATTGTTCATTAGCTTCATTAAGAGCACATTCATTCATTACACATTAAGATATTGGATAATCACACCATAGCCCTCTCAAAACCTACTCGTGTAATGCATGAATGGCATCCCATACTACCACCCACACTTCATAGAACTTCTCAAGTAACCATAGCACGTATCTCACATGATGGGAATACGCATTAACCGACATAGACCATGTGAGCTTGACATGGAATCCGGTGTCATAACCCCACACCGTAAAGAGGTGGTTTACTTGCCTAAGGTAGGACCGGTAATATTTTAGCTTAGGTGGATCCACTAGATAATATCCTATGTGGGCACATAGTTTTGGATAAGAAAGATGTTCATTGAAACTCAAGCCTAACGTGGAGAGAGCTTCCATCTTACCATATACACTCGGTGCTTAGCCTTCATTCCCATAGAGTAGTTCATTCACATTAACATTATCATACTTAAGAGGGTTACCACCATTAGGTCTACCGGCTCAAGGTACATTTACACAGACCACCATTAGGTCTACCGATTCAAGGTACATTATGAGGATAGCTCATTGAATCCTCAAGAAAGGGCCACCAACATTAGGTCTACCGATTCAAGGTTCATCATTTCACACATGAAAGGGCTACCAATATTAGGTCTACCGATTCAAGGTTTATCATCACATTAGTTTCTAGACTCATCTTGAAGGGCCACCACCATTAGGTTTACCGATTCAAGACATAGCCTAGAATACTCTATCATTCATTTATGAAAGGGCTACCAACATTAGGTCTACCGATTTGAGGTTTATCATTACATTCATTTATACAAGAAGAGGATGCCTAAGCCTACCAATTCATGATACATTAATCAACATTACTTTCATTTACACAAGAAGAGGATGCCTAAGCCTACCAATTCAAGATGTAACATAATATTATAGAAACCCTTCACATTCTATCATCATCATTCATAAGTGTTAATTGAGAATAAGATTTCAATAATAACACAATTTCATTCTAAACATGATCATAATACTTTCATTGTAACCACATGCATATACTTCACATCATAATCATACATATATCCTTCATACTTTACCCTTCAAGGCTATGAATCAATCTAAACCCAAACATCTATAATACTACATTATATAAGGGAAATGTCATGATTCAATAACTAATTCAATATAGGCATAAACAATTCAACATGATCCCATAATCAATCAACCCAAGTCACAATTCACAATTTAGTATTTTGGGGGAAACATGGGTTCATAGGGAAATTCCATCTTAATTCATCATTAATTCAGAAATTCATTCATACGTCATCACATATAAACCTTTGAAAATGTTTTGGAATTGAACCCATGCTTAGATTGAAAACCCTAGGTTTTTGGGAGATTTTGGAAACTTGAAATCATCTTTTGATAGGGCTCCTTGAATGAAACTTAATCAAAGATGAAGACTACCATACCTTTATGGAAGAAACTCCATAAAAATTGGGCGAGAAAGGTGAGATCTTGAGCTTGAAACCTTGACTCCTTCTTTTCCAATGGTGGTTTCTAGAGAGAATAGAAGGGTAGCTTCTATTTTCTATTTTGGAAATAATGAATTGAAAAAGGGTGTTTAATACTTTATATAGCCTTAAATAACTCTAATTAATCAAAAGAAACCGACCCTTTAACTAATTTAATCACCCCATGAATTTACCACTTTTTCCCCTAAGTTGGCTAGATTGGACAGCTTCAGGTGGTGACTCATGAAACCCCACCCACGGACCGTGGGTGGGTCCACGAGCTGTGCTGGCTATCCGTGGTTTGGTTCTGGAACTTTTCATCTACATCCTTGACCTACGACCAATCCCTACGGGGCGTAGGTCTCATTCGTAGGTCACAACTTTTTGACAACTTTTTGGTTCTTGGGTAGTTTTGGGGTTTAGACTTTAGGATCCTCCTCAAGGACCCTTGGTTGGTCCTTGGGGAGTCGTACCTTGACATTTAACCCCTAAACCCCTTAACCTAAGCTCGGGAACTCATTTTACAACTCCAAACCCCATATCAAACTCAATCACACACTCGTTAAACTTTAGTTTCGCTTACTAGATTTCCATGTCTTTACATATGCTTACAGCCCAAGAATTCATAAGAAAATGACACTAAGAAAATAGTAAATGAGGAACCAAATACATTTAGCAACAGAGCATATACCAAAGCTTGAACATACAACACACCATATCGAAATAAACTATAAGAGGGAGCGAGATTACCTTTCTTGGAGTAGCGACTGGGACGAACGAGTTGAGGCGAGCTATTTCACCACCACGTGAAAAGAATTCCGATGAAAACTTCCGATGACAGAGAAAAAAGAGCTTAAGACGAAAGCTCGAGATTTGAAATTCTTAACTTAGCAACTATAGAAATCAAAATTCTTCTTATGAGCCTATATCACTACGTTTTTCCTCTATTTTAATGTCTATCCCCCCTCTCTTTCTTCAAAAAAAATGGAGAGAAATCACTTTAAATAGATAAAACTAGGGCTGATATCTGAGGGGGAAAACAGGTGGATTTTGAATTGATATTCTCTTTTTAAAGGCAAAAGTGAAAAGGATAGGAAATCTTCTGAAAAAGGGGAAAAATGAATGGAGATGGACGCGATGGGCTTGAGGTTGCAATTTGCTTTTGGATTTCTGGGTTTGCAGCGTGATTTGCTTATTATTGTACTGGGTTTGTCGCGTTTGGAATGGGAAGAAGACGCATGTGCTGGGTCGGGTATGCGTTGCTGTTATATTGTTATTTAATGAGCAACTTTCACATTTAGCAAACATAAAAATCATATTTGTATGTTATAGCTATAGTATGCATAATTGTGCTCCATAGCAAACTTAAAGTTTGCTATGGAGCATCAAATTGTATAAATCGCTGGGGGCATCAAATTTGTATAAAATCACCGACAGCCTCTCATTTGTATAAATCGTTAGCAACCTCTCGTTTCTATAAATCGATGGCAGCCTGTCAATTCAATTTTATGTGTTTGTATATCTGCATAAAATTTGAATTTGTATATAATTGAATCGAAATAAAATGTTTGTATATCAAATCTCCCTCTCTCTAACTCTCGCTTTATACAAACACAAATTATACATTGTATTTTGTATAATCTATGTTCGTATAAAGAGACAAAGAGAGAATGGCAAAAGAGATCTGGGCAGGGGAAGATTTGTATTGTATAATTATAAGTGTACAGGACGAAGACATATGTATTTGCATGTGTATACACAATTTTCTTTCGCTTTATACAAACAAAAATGCAATTTATACATTTGTGTTTGTATAAAGTGAGAGAGGCGAGGAAGAGACTTACGAGCAAGAGAGGGAGAGTGGCGAGTGAGAACTTCAGGGAGTGGCGAATGGCAGCAGTTTGCTATGGGTTACAATTAAATCAAACTGTGGTTATAGCATTTAATTTGAATTAATAGTTTGTTAGTATATATACAATTTTCCCTTATTTAATTGGTGTTGGGCTGGGATTGTGTAAAAGAAGAAATGGGCCTTGGAAATTGGTCTTAATTTGTCAAATTTTGGGCTTAAAGAGGGTTGAAAGATGGTATAAATTTTAGGAATCACATAGTTTCAATATGAAATTACAATCTATCCATATTTAGTTTGTAATTACATTAATCCCTGAAAAAGTAAAACAATTCGGATACATAATATGTAGTTCGAATACATTAAAATTTAACTCGGATACATTATAAAATAAATCGGATACATAATATGTTGCTCGAATACATTAAAAACTAGCTCGGATACATTATAAAACAATTTAGAATTAGGAGAGAAATAAGAGATTTTAGAGCTTTTTAGAAATAGAAGGGAATATTGAAAATAAGGGAAACATAAGATGTGTGTTTCAGTAATTTTTCCTGAAAGATTTGTATGAAAAGTGGCTAAATTAATTGCAAAATTAGCCACCTTAAGTTTAAAATTTAGCCAATTTGAGTTAACTTGATGACTTCGGCTAAACTTAAATAAAACGAATTAATATAATTAACTAACGAGCTTCTGAATCTTAATGAAATAAAATAATTAATTTAAATATAAACCAAATGACTTAGAATTATAACTATAATTTAAACTAAACTAATTTAATAGAATATTTCATAAAATAAAATATTTTTGAGATAATTTTCGAATATTCATAAAATATACTAATTATATATATAATTATGTAAAACATATTTATGACTAAAATCACTTTAAAACTCGAAAAAAATATTTTGAATTTTTATAAAACTAATTATTCCAAATTGTTTGAAATTAAAGAAGCTCGATGATTAATTTATATTGTGGAGGGCCAAAATTAGGTGTCAACAAGGGCTAGGAGCCACTTTGTTTCTCCTATTCCAATAATGTGTTTGATGCAATTTGTGGTGCATAATTCTGTTGAGTTAATTCTATTGTTTAGTTAATTATTCTAACTTTATTAACTAAATGTAATGCAAAGATACAAATGCAAAATACGTTTCAAAGGAGAAGATACATCCGTTCCAAAAACAAAAGTGATGTAATGGCCTTTAATGCCATTAACATTTCACATACGTTTCTTAGAAATTACTTCTTCTCTTTGAAACTCCTACTTTGCAAATCTTATATTAAGATGTATATGAGTATAACACAACACTACCAACATAAACAAAAGGAAGAGAAACTTTTTCCTCCTTTCTTCTTATTCTTAGAATATTTTTGGGCAATTGGTTTTGAGCAACCTCCAAACTCTCAGCCACGAGTGCACGTGTTTGAGAGTAGCAGTGGAACCTTGGGGAGCGACTGGCTACAACGATTTGCACCAGAGTCAAGCCGAAATCGCTTTCAAGGCAGTGGCCTGCCACGACACAGTGTTTGTGATAAGTTATTTATTACTTTATAATTCCAATCTAATATCAATATTGTAGTATTTTTCCCAATAATTTAAAAGTAATTTACTAACATACAATATTGAAAAATGGTTATTTCTTTGAACAAAACTTTTTTTGATTTGTCAAAGCTTGAGCCTTTGGATGGAAATAATTTTAAACGATGTTCACAAAATCTTTTAATTTTCTTTGAACAATTAGAAGTTGATTATGTTT
Source organism: Solanum gracilifrons (assembly GCA_029582605.1). NCBI lineage: Eukaryota > Viridiplantae > Streptophyta > Magnoliopsida > Solanales > Solanaceae > Solanum > Solanum gracilifrons. The sequence goes on along the minus strand of JAJOOH010010442.1, from coordinate 11,820 downwards.
TATTTAAAGAACCTTCTATGAATGGTTCTAACACCACTACTGATTCTAGCAATGTTATGGTTGTTGATGATGTTGTTAAAAAGAAGTTTGAAAAGGATAACAAAGTTGTGAGACGACATTTACTAAATCATATGACTAATCTTTTATTTGATTTATTCCAAATGATTGATAATAAGCCAATAATGGAATAAGTTCACGAATATGAGAACTTGATTGCTTAATGATCTCAACGAGGACATGAAGATGTGTGAGATATTTCAGGCTAATGTTCTGCTTGAAAAATTTTCACCATCTTGGAGTGATTATAGAAATCAATTAAAACATAAGAAAAAGAATTTAACTCTCCAAGAACTTATTAGTCATATGAGGACTGAAGAGGTGAACCGTCTCAAAGATAAGATGGAAGAACTTTCTCTTAATTCTTCTACAGCTAATCTTGTTGCTGTTGTGAAAGGCAGGTTCAAAGGCAAACAGAAGAAAGTCTCGAAAAAGGAACATATGAAGAAGAAAAATAAATTCAACAAGCCGGAGAGCCAAATTCAAAAATTTAAGGGTCCTTGTTTTGTTTGTGGAAAAGTTTGGCACAGGGCTTCCAAGTGCTATCAAAGAAAAGGGCAGGACTCAAAGCAGGAAGGACAAAGTGATGTCCAAGCTCATCTTGCTAAGGATAATGAAGTGATTGTAGTTATAGTCGTTGAGGCAAATCTGGTGGCTAACAAAACTGACTGGGTGCTAGACACAGGCGCTTCAAGGCATTTTTGTGCCAATAAAAATTTATTCCATGACTTTGAGGAGTCCACTAATGGAAAGTGTGTTTATATGGGTAACTAGACTACTGCTGGAGTCATGGGTAAAGGAAAAATTCTACTTAAATTAACTTCTGAAAAAACTTTATCCTTGAACAATGTTTTGTACGTTCCCTCCCTCCGTAGAAACTTAGTTTTTGGAGCACTTCTGAACAAAGTAGACCTTAAACTTATTTTTGAAGCTGATAAAATAATTATTTCTCATGGAGGAGACATTTTTGGGAAGGGAAATCTTAGTGGAGGCTTATTTGTACTGAACATTGTTCAAGAGATTGTCAATAATGGAAGTATTTCAAATTTTGCTTATATAGTTGAATCTATCAATTTGTGGCATTGTAGATTAGGTCATGTTAATATTGCTTCTATTAAAAGACATAGAAAAATGAAATTAATTCCTATGATAAAAACTGGTGAGTTTTCTAAATGTCCTATGTGTGTGGAAGCAAAGCATGCCAAGAAACCTTTCAAATCTGTTATTAGTAGAAAGATCGAAATACTTGAACTAATACATTCAAATTTAGCAGATTTCAAGAACACTGTTATCATAGGTGGAAAAAAGTATTACATTACTTTTGTTGATGACTTTTCTAGATACACTAAGGTATATCTTCTTAAGTCTAAAGATGAGGCTGAAAGCATGTTTTTGAAATTCAAAGCAGAAGTGGAAAATCAATTAGATAGGAAAATCAAGAGATTTAGATTTGATAGGGGCGATGAATATAAAACTAAAACTCTAGAAGATTTTGTGAGAAAAATAATATTATACATGAGGTTAGTGCTCCCTATACTCCCCAACAAAATGGTGTAGCCGAACAGAAAAATAGAATCCTTAAAGAAATGATGAATTCTATTCTTTTAAGCTCTGATCTATCTGACAATATGTGGGGAGAAGCAGTCTTATCTGCGTGCTATATTCTTAATAGAGTCCCTCATAAGAAGTTAGACAAGACTTCATATGAGTTGTGGAAAGGGTTTGCTCCTAACTTGAAATTTCTGAAAGTGTGGGAGTGTTTGGATAAGATTGGTCTACCTGATTTTAAATGAGTAAATGTTAGTTCTAAGACTTCTGATACTGTTTTTATTGGTTATGCTCAAAATAGTGCTGCATATATATTTATTTCTCTAAATGATCATTCTATTTGTGAATCTAGAGATGCAGAATTTTTTGAGCATATTTTTCTTTAAAATTTAATGTGTCAAGTGATGTGCAAAACAATGCTTCTACATCTATGTCAGTAAATTCTCATGTTGTGCCTTCTTCGAATGTTATTTCTAATGAGCATGAAAATGAACTCAGAAGGAATAAAAGACGTAGAGTTGAGACTAATTTTGGTCCTGATTTTATCACTACTTTCTTAACTGAAAATTTTGATATTAATATTTTAAATGGTGAATTAGTGTCTATCTATTTAATAGAAGAAGACCCTAAGACTTATGATGAAGCTATGAGATCAATAGATGTTATATTTTGGAAAGAGGCTATTAAAAGTGAATTAGAATCTATAGTTTCTAATCACACTTGGGACTTGTATGATTTACCTAAAGGTTGTAAACCCATAAGTAGCAAGTGGATATTTAAGAAGAAATTGAGACTTGGTGGTACAATTGATAAATATAAGGCTAGACTTGTGATTAGGGGTTTTAACCAAAAGAAAGGTGTTGATTACTTTGATACATATTCTTGTGTGACTAAAATAGCGACCATTAGGACTCTTATTGCTTTAGCCTCTATTCATGATTTAGTGGTACATCAAATGGATGTCAAAACAACATTTCTAAATGGTGATTTAGAGGAAGAGATCTATATGACTCAACCTGAGGGTTTTTTGGTTCCAGGACAAGAGGATAAAGTATGCAAATTGAGAAAGCCCATGTATGGACTAAAACAAGCACCTAAGCAATGGTATGAAAAATTTAATATCACATTATAAATTTATCCGACACCTGTGTTTATTCTAAGATGATAGGTTCATGATTATATGTTTATATGTAAATGACATGTTAATCTTTGGTCCTAATATGAATGTTATTAATGAGACCAAGAACTTTTTGTCTTCTAAATTTGAAATGAAAGACCTTGGTGAAGCAGATGTGATTTTGAGAGTTAAAATCAAAAGAACTGCTAATGGTTTCTCTTTGTGTCAAACTCATTACATTGAAAACATATTGAAAAAGTTTGATTGTTTTGATGTAGTTCCAGTGAGAACTCTTTATGATCGTAGCATACACTTGAGGAAGAATAAAGAATCTAGTGTTTCTCAAACTGAATATGCTAAAATAATTGGGAGTGTAATGTTTCTAATGAACTATACTCGGCCTAATATACCTTATGATGTTAGTAGATTGAGTAGACATACTCATAATCCTAGCACTGAACACTGAAATGCTCTTCATCGCTTGCTAAGGTATTTGAGAGGTACTATGAATTGATATTTGCACTTTAACAAAGTTCCTGTTGTTTTAGAAGGTTTTTGTGATGCAAACTAGGTAACTGACAATGATGAAGTTAACTCTACTAGTGGCTATGTGTTTACTTTGGGTGCAGGTGCTATTTCGTGGAATTCTTCCAAACAGACTTGTATAGCACGTTCTACCATGGAATCAGAATTCATTGCTCTCAAGTTGGCAAGGCAAGAAGCTGAGTGGCTGAGAAATCTTTTGGCGGATATGCCATTGTGGGGAAGACAAGCTTCATCAGTCTCTCTTCATTGTGACTAACAAGCAGCAATTGGAATTGCCAAAAATAGTGTGTACAATGGGCAAAAAAGACATATTCGCATCAGACATGGTGCGATTAAACGGTTGTTGAAACTGGGTGTTATTTCCTTGGAGTATGTAAGGTCCGAAAGAAATTTGGCGGATCCTATTACCAAGGGCTTGACAAGAAAAATAATCATTGAAACATCGAGGGGGATGGGGCTAAAGCCCATTGATTGAGGTAATGTGGTGGACCTGTTAGGCCTCAATATACACCACATTTTCTATCCCTATGGCATGAGGTAGTGTTTTATAAGGTTGAGCTTATTTTGCTCTTAATGATTCTATAGCGTTAAGGTGGTCTATTTGAGATAGACCTGATGGAATCACCTACGTGAGTGTAAAGGTGTGGTCGCCTTTTATGAAAGACTTGGGTCGTCTTTCTAGAGCACTCATAAGACCCAAGGTGTGTGTACATGACCATAAAAGCACTTTGTATCGCGGAGGTTGCTTAAATTTAAGGATATAGTATGTGTTATGGGGGTCTCGATTTATATTCACTTAGTTCAAGAGTACTTCACTTTGTGTATATTAAGTTGTTGCCTCATATCACTACGTGTCAATTCAAATCGAAAGATATTGCCACTTAAGTACATGTTCCTTCCTTTTGTCCAAAATTTGTTCTTACCCTTTGTCTTTGCATTAGTGTGGGATTGTTGAGTTAATTCTATTGTTTAGTTAATTATTCTAACTTTATTAACTAAATGTAATGCAAAGATACAAATGCAAAATATGTTTCAAAGGAGAAGATATATCCGTTCCAAAAATAACAGTGATGTAATGGCCTTTAATGCCATTAACATTTCACATACGTTTCTTAGAAATTACTTCTTCTCTTTGAAACTCCTACTTTGCAAATCTTATATTAAGATGTATATGAGTATAACACAACACTACCAACATAAACAAAAGGAAGAGAAACTTTTTCCTCCTTTCTTCTTATTCTTAGAATATTTTTGGGCAATTGGTTTTGAGCAACCTCCAAACTCTCAGCCACGAGTGCACGTGTTTGAGAGTAGCAGTGGAACCTTGGGGAGCGACTGGCTACAACGATTTGCACCAGAGTCAAGCCGAAATCGCTTTCAAGGCAGTGGTCTGCCACGACACAGTGTTTGTGATAAGTTATTTATTACTTTATAATTCCAATCTAATATCAATATTGTAGTATTTTTCCCAACAAGTTCACCTCAGAAACGTCAACTTTGTTGCATTCTAGAAAGATGTGTTTATCAGTCTATATTTGTCCACAAACTATGCAATTTGGACTAATGGTAATGCCTACTAAGTGAAGATATTGGCATGTAGGTAGTCTCTCATGGTTGTATAGCCACATGAAGTACGTAATTTTAGTGGGATAGTTTAGTCCCCAGAGCCAGCTAAAGGTTCAAGAGGTTGGATCCTATTTTTGTTGGAATTTGTTTTGATGTCCTGATATGTTGATGTCGTGCTGAATCTGCCATCGGGTTTTGGGTTCCATATTGGTTTATCCCTCAATTTTAGGATGTTTGGAGTGTATATTCTTTTAATATCCTGGAGGATATTTCTAGGTAAGATGTTACTTAAACTGTCAAGCTTCCAAGAGCCATCTTCTATAACATTATTAACAACTCTATTATATATATCATTGCGAGGGAGTGAGCCACTGAAGTATGATCTTAAGGGCATTGATTTAGGAATCCACACATCTATCCAAAAATTTATTTAGCTACCATTTCCTACAATTCAAGGTAGTCTATGGCTATATTCCTTCCATCCTATTCTAATGTTCCCAAGATTGCACTATATGATATTTCCTATGATTTTTTTCATTACGGAGATCTGTTGATCTAGTGTAGATATCCAAAATAATTTTTGTCTAAAGTTTTGTTAGGTATTTGAAAACCTTCTCCAAGCAAGTTTTTCTATTAGACCTAAATTTTTGGTTTTTTCTTCTGTAACTATGTTTGAGTCTATGAAGTGCATTTTGTTGACATCTGTGGTACCCCAAATGAAATTTCAATGAATTTGGTCTTTTTTGATAATATTACTTGGAAATTCAAAAAGTTACATTACATGGATTGGAATACTATTAAGGGAGGATTTGGCTAAACTGGTCCTTTCAACAATCGTAAGAAATTTAGTTTTCCAACAAGCAAGCTTCAGTTGCATATTATCAATGATAAATGGATATTCACATATATTGTGGTTTTTGGTAAAATATAGTGTGACGCCCATAGCTTATGATTAGAAGTCCCACATTGGCAAAACACAGGAGAGATGTTGGGTATATAAATAGGCAGATCTTATCAACTAGTGACACGTTTTAAAGCCGTGCGGACCTAGGCTCAAAGCGGACAATATTACTAGCGGGCTGGACCATGACAAATGGTATTAGAGCCACTCCTGTGTCAGTCTTGTCAATGTGGGCGAATTCAACTGAGTTTAGGCAAATTCCAATAAGGCGGGGCAAACTTCAGTGTTGAATCTAGGAAAATCTCATTCGGTGGGACAAACCTCAGCGAGGACGCTGAGTCCATAGAGGGGTGTATGTGATGCCCCAACTTATGATTAGAAGTTCGACATTGGTAAAACACATGAGAGATGTTGTGTATATAAGTAAGAAGGTCTTACCAACTAGTGACGCGTTTTAAAGCCGTGTGGGCTTAGACTCAAAGCGGATAATATCACTAGTGGGCTGGACCGTTACATATAGGAAAGCCAGGGTTGAAAAATTACAGAAATCCCACATTTTAGTTACTTATTACCATTATCCCCTATAAGTTTTACATATCTCCAAAATACCTCATTTTCGCACATTAGATTAGTGTATCAGCGCTTATATTATTGTATCTCGCACATCAAATTAATGTATCAGTGCTTATATTATTGTATCTCGTGCATCAGATTAATGTATCATCGCTTATATTATTGTATCTCGCGCATGTATCAGCGCTTATATTATTATATCTCGCGCATCAGATTAATGTATCAACGCTTATATTATTGTATCCGTTTAAGGGATTTCTATAATTATAAACTTTTAAGGGATAGATTGTAATTTTGCATTAAAAGTATGTGATTTCTGTAATTTGCCCTATTTTCAAAGCTGTTCCTCATGGGAATTCCCATATATTCTGTTATTTTCCGTATTACTTTTGGAGAAGTTGATTTTTGATTTTTAAGGTTAATACTTTGGCCACTCAAGTTGTAAAATTCTTTTGGGCTGTTTTTAATTATTTTACAGTTATTTAGTTCAGCTTTTTTCGTAAGTACCAAGTCATCCCCGAAGAAAAGATAAGATAGATTTGGACCTTTGCCTACAATTCGTAATGATTTTCATATTTTTTTCTCCACATCATTACTGATACGCCTAGATAACACTTCCATACATAATATGAATATATCGGGCGTCAGAGGATCTCCTTGTCTAATCTCTCTACTTGGCTCAAGGTATTAAGTTCTATTACCATTACAAGGATTGCTACTTTATTCGTTGTGATGCAAGATATAAATTTTTTTTTATTTAATCACTTTCCATGTAGATATCATAATCAAAATTACAGAACTTAGAGGGGGACATGGCAACCTTACCTCTGATCACAAAACATAAAGCTAAGAATGGAGTAAACTCCTCTAATATTTTGTATAGGACTAGAAGATCTTGCACTAGGAAGTACTTAAAATATATAAACAAGTAGCTCTAGCCTAAACATACAGGCTTTCGCAAGTTGCCAGAGTTTAGGGGGAAAGTTGAAGTAGTGTAGAGTGTATTTGACAAAAAACCATTCTAGTTTATCAAAAGGTTTCTCGAGATCTATTTTCATAATTACTTCCTCAAAACTTAGTTCAAATCGATAGTTGATCTCAAAGGATTCACAATTGAACTCAAAAACTTTCTTGGACTCTACTCTTAACTCTCTCTTGAATTTGAAATATGAATTCAAGAGTTATGGTACATGATATGAAGGATCTTGTGATGATAATGTAAGCTCATGAATACATTCTCCTCATTCTCATACTCACTTGCTCGAGTCTTGAAACGACTTATTAGAAGTTGTAGAAGACTCCTCAAAAAAACTCAGAAGGACTTTCTCAAAATGTTCGAAAGAACTCTCAAGACTTAACTCTTAACTCTACCTTGAATTTGAATTATGAATTCAAGGTTGTGATTCTTGTTATGAATGATTTCTAGATGTTTATAAGTAGTTTAGAGTGTTTAGAATCGATAGGGCTTGAAGGTACCCTTTTAAAGGACTAAGACGGGAAAAAATGACAGAGAAAGGGTAAGGGCAGGCAACCCTGGCGCACTGAGTGGTGCAGGGCACCAACCCTCTACCTACAGAGGTGTGGTTGGGGCGCACTGGCTGGCGCAGGGCGCCAGGCCCTAACCCAGAAAACCCCGATGACTTTTTTTTCTCCTTTTTTGACCCTAACTCGCCTAGAATTGAATGGTTTCTTCCCCAATCACTTAGATTCGAATACCCAACCAAAGTACACAAGAATCTACTCAAAAACAACTCTTAAAATCCATATGATTATCTTAAGAACTCATCGAAACCCCAACAATCAAGATTACGAAAGGAATTTCAAGAAAACACTTCAAGAACTCAAATCCTTCAACTTGAAGAACGAATTTGCACTGAAAATAACATGATTGGTGTGTGGGTAAACGAACCCAACACTATGAGAACTCACATACCTCTTAGGATAAAATACTTGGCGAAAATCCCTCAAAGATCGCAAGAATCTTGATTGTCTTGAACCTTCCCTCTTTTCTCCTCTTTTCTCTTCTTTTCTCTTCTTGAACTCTCTTCTAAAACCTTAAGTGTATTTAGATTTATAAAAACTGACTCAAATCAGATTTATCCCCAAAATATTACTAAAATTCGTTTTAAGCTGATTGGGTAAGGAAAAGACCAAAATACCCCTTCTTAGTTCGGATGGAAAGGCCCTATTTAGAGAGGCTGCACTCAGACAGTCATATCTCCCTCATCCAAGCTTAAAATTTAGCAAACTCGGTGACGTTGGAAAGAGGACTTAGAGATCTTCATTTGATACTTTATAGGTCTCCTAACTCATCTTGTGCTAAAAGTTATGGTCATTTAAAGTTGACCCAAAACTTAGGAGAACCTAGGAATGACTTGAATGTTCTTGTTGGAACTCAAGGTACTACATTTAGTAACCTTAACACTTAAGAAATTTTAAATTCCTCGGTAAAATCCTACTCACAACGAAGGATGATTCAAGTCTTAGCTCAAAAAAATTTCGGGGTGTTACAATATATATGTAATTTTTTAACTTATTTTATACATAAAGCTATTTTCTTCAAAGTAATTTATAAATATTTCTTATACTTTTTTCATAGATTTTATCTTTCAACATATTCTTTCAAGTTTGACTTAGAATTTTGAATGGTCCAACAAAGATCATAGTCCATAAGTATTAGTAACTCTAATAAAATCAAATCAATACTAATGCTAACAAAAAAAAATAATCAATTCAACACTAAGAATGACAATAATGTTGAATATTTGTTCTTTAATTTCACATTGGTTCAGATAATTAAATAATAACTTAATAATTTTCTTTAATATTTAAACTTATTTTAGCATGATTTAGTACTTTAAATTTATTATCATTTTCATATGACTTATTTATTTGCAATATGTTGAATATTTTGGTATCATCACTAATATCATATTATGTGTTATTTTCTTAAGGAACACCTTAAATAATTGTATTTGGGTAGGACTAAAGAAATAGTTGAAACACAAGTTAACTATAGGTTTATATTAATACCTTGTCGAAAAAACCTGAAAATCCGATAAATGCAAAACAATCCAAAAAAACTCGAGGTTGAAAACCACAAATTTTATTAATTTGATTTAATTTATAGATTTAAAAATACGATACAAATAATTTAATTTAATATTTAAAAAACTCAAACCAACTCGATTCATTTATATCGCTACTTAACCTATTGAACATCCTGTTGAAGTAATTCTTCCACAGTACCTAATTGGCATGATTGAAGTGTAGAAAGTTCTACAATCATCAAAACACATTTTATTTTATAAAATTTACACGTAAGAGACAATTCCTAATATGTGTCAACGTCCAACGAAAAGAAAGATAATTAATACTCTCTCTGTCTCTAATTACTTGTTCATTTTTGAATTGACACATCTATTAAGAAAATAATTATTGATATAGTGAATTTATTATTTTACTTCTATTAATTATGAAGTGGATGAATTAAAAACCTAAAATTTTCAAGAAGTTCTACCGTTTTAAAAGTAATTAATTGAGGATATAATATATAAAAATATTTTGTCCTTTCTTGATTTGTCAAAATAAATAAATAATTAGAAATAACTAAAAAAAATAAAAATAGATAAATAATTAAGGACAGAGGGAGGGAGTACATAAGTCAGTAATCGTACAAGATATTTTAGGTAAAGAAGATTTCTCATATCAAGTGGCCTCGAAACTAGGTTATTACATTTATAAGGGTCAGTTAGTTGGTACCACATTGTTAATTAATAAATATCTCATTAAATTCTATGAAATAATATATGGATCTCAGAATTTTGGGAAGATCCCCTCATTTTCCAATTTAAGTGAACATGCTTTATTGGCAATAGAGATGAAAAAATAAAAGAATATTTTTTAAATATATAGTTTAAAGTAAGTTGTAGATATTAAAAGTATAAAATGAATATTTTAAAATTAAATTATGGCTTTCTTCATATACTTTTATTTATTATACTAAAAATTAATGTCCACTTTTACTTGTCTAGTTTAGAAAGTCAATAAATCATTTATCAAATTATAGTCATTTCTTAAAACACTGAAATATATCATATTCAAAAGATGGTGTGATAAATTTATCATTTTATTTATTATTTCTTAAAAAATGTATTAAATCAATAAAAAAAATAAAAGAAAATATATACTAAATACATATATATTACGAATGAGCTGTTTTAAAATAACTCTAACGTGATCAAACTAAATACACCACTTATTTTGAAACGAAGAAAGCATTCCAGCAAGGAATACAGTCTTGAGCACTTAATCAAGTTCTTGATGAGCGGTATCCACCTTCACCTTACTCTGCTCTCCTTAGCCTCCGGCTTGGGCGTGGTGAAGCAAGGGGTCAGTGAGATTGACCCCGATCAGTACAGTTAGATAGTTAGAGTTAGTAGTTTCTTCAACAATTCTAAAAAGAGGAGGTACTCTTGGAGCTAGCGAGTGGAATAAACGAGTTCAGCATAAGCATTGAACTAATGACACTGTGACAGCTACCTGTAATTCCCCATCAGATCGTTCTAGTGATTAACTGAAAACTCATTTTACTTCTTCAGAAAAATAGAACAATGTTGTAAAACTAAAGCAAAATAAGACAAGAAATATAGAAGATGAAAACAATAGAAATAGGGAGACAAGAGATGAGAGTTTTTCTTATTATTTCAAGTCTTCAAATCTCTACAATATGAACCCTTATGCCTCTATTTATAGTGTAGCATAGAGGCATACAAAAGATTAGTCATAAACATGAATATAATGGAGGGGGTTATAGAAGTGAAAGGTTACAAGAATAATGGTGTTATAAAGTTGGAGGTTATGGAGGTTATGGTTATCTTCATAATGGAGGAAAGTAATGGAGATAATGGGTGAGAGTAACTTCTTGGTGTGGTGGACATCCACACTATAATATTTTATAACACTCCCCCTTGGATGTCCATAGATAATATGCCTCGTTAAAACCTTACTAGGAAAAAACCTTGTGGGAAAAAAAATCCTAGTGAAGGAAAAAGAGTACACATATCTTTTAATACGCTTTGAATGTTGCCTCGTTAAGAAACTTACCAGGAAAACCCAATTGGGAAAAACCATGGTTAAGGAAAAGAGTACAACGCGTATTTTTCTCCCCCTGATAAAAACTTTACTTGATATCTCGGAGACGATGCATTCCAATCTTATATCACAACTTCTCAAATATTGATGTTGGCAATCCTTAGTGAATAAGCTTACAATATTATCACTTGAATGGGTCTTTGAACGTCTATCTCACCATTTTGTTAAAGATCATGTGTGAAAAAGACTTTTGGTGAAATATGTTTTGTCTGATTTCCTTTGATTGTATCATCCCTTCAATTGAGCTATATATTATTTTTGTATATGGTGTCTGGAATATCCTTTTCAAAAGAAAATCACATATTTTCTGAATATGATAGATCATGATTCCAACCAAACACACTCCCGACTTAATTCA
>JAJOOH010010441.1:0-29664 GCA_029582605.1 Solanum gracilifrons | reverse complement strand
AATTAAATATGTACATTTAGGAGGAACAGAAATACTAATAAAAGCATGTTTTAGAGAAGGAATAGATACACTCATAGAAATATACTTAGCAGATGATAGGATTATACAACCCATAGAAAAAAGTATAATAAGTGCGGTAAGAGGTAACCTCATATACCAAAAATTTAAATTTATAATAAGTGTTAACTACTCAGTAGCAATAAATGACACAAATATAGATAAATCATTAGTACATAACGGGAATAATGGAACAACGATTTTGCATATCTCTTCTTGTTGTCCGATATCCTCAGGTATAATCATATCTTTAGTCAATCCTATCTTGATAACCTATATTGGAGGTTTTATTTCCTCGTATAATATCTCCGCTGGTGCTGTATAGAATTTTATATAAAATACATTCCCTTTTGTAACTCTTTTGTATGTGACGAATGCTTTGTGTTTCTGTATGGTCATGGTGGCTATCATAACAATGGTGGTTCTAGTTTAGGACCTGCTTACTATCCTAGTAATGGTTCCAATGGCAATGGAGGTTATAGACCTAGAAATCATGGTGATGCAAAGTCTGGGGGAAGATCACAGCTCTACTGTGACTACTGTCATTACAAAGGACATACAAAGGAGTCTTGCTACAAACTTCATGGATATCCTAAAAAGAAAGGTGGACCTTCTTCTCATGCTAACAGTGTTACTGATGGAGGACAGAAAATGGAGCCTATGATGGTTCTTCTGTAAGTACTAATGCTAAGTCATATGGTACCTCCACTAACAATTCCTCAGCAGGTATACAAGGCATGTAACTCTTTACTCAAGAACAATACAATCAGATACTTCAAATGCTGATCAAAGGAAAAGGCAAGGAAGTAGCACTATGGTTAATGTTGCAACTGCAAGCTCCTCAGGTACTCTTACAGCTCTCATGTCTGATGTGGTTCATTCCAACTAGATTATAAATACAGGTGCTTCAAACCATATAGTTCACAGTCTCAGTCTTATGAAACAATGTAAAGATCTTGGAGATAAGAGTGATATGAAAGTAAATTTGCCTACTGGTGCTCAGGTGGCTATTAGTCATGTTGGAGATTTACTAGTTTTTAAGGATAAACTAGTGAAGGATGTTCTCTTTATACCAGATTTTCAATATAATCTACTCTCTGTCTCACAACTAACTAAATAACTAAAGTGTGCAATACTATTTTTTCCTGACTTCTGTATCTTTCAGGATCTCTTCAATGGGAGGGTCCTGGGGATTGGTAAGGAAGATCAAGGTCTATATCTTCTCAACACAGAGTTGCAATCAAGTATTTCAAAAGATTGTATCACTAGGAACTCATGTATCAGTTCTCCTATTAGTCTTACTTTTGTTTGTTCATTGCCTAGTCTTTGGCATAAGAGACTTGGGCATGCCCCTCTTACAGCTATCAGTAGAATACAATGTTTACACAATGTACCTATGGAAGGCCACAATTGTACTGTTTGTCCTATTGCTAAGCAAACAAGATTACCATTTCCCACTAGTGTATCTGTATCTGATTCCTATTTTGACATTGTGCATGTTGATGTATGGGGACCCTATAGGGTTCCTAATCATGATGGAAAGAGGTACTTCTTAACATTAGTCGATGACAAATCCAGATATACTTGGATTCTCTTAATGCACACTAAGTCTGAATCTATTGTCTTGTTAAGAGATTTTATCTGTATGGTCAAGACTCCGTTTGGGATCACTGTCAAGTGATAAGAACAGATAATGGAACTGAATAATTGTCAAGTAGATGCTTTGTTTAGAGAGCAGGGGATTCTGCGTCAGTTCATGTGTTCATTCCCCTCAACAAAATGGTGTAGTTGAGAGGAAACACAGATCCATACTTGACATGGCTAGAGCTTTAAGATTTCAGGCATGTATTCCTCTTAGATTCTGGGGTATGTGTGTTTCTACAGTAGTATACATCCTCAATAGATTACCTACCATGTTGCTCAAAGGCAAGTTCTCATATGAACAATTATTTGGACACACTCCATCTCTTAGTCATCTGAGAGTTCTTGGTTCTTTATGTTATGCTACTAATCCTAAAAGACTGGATAAGTTTGCTCCTAGAGCTATTCCTGCTATTCACATGGGTTATTCTTCCACTCAGAAAGGTTATATTTTGTATAATTTCAGCTCTAAAATCTTCTTTGTGAGTAGAGACATTGTGTTCAAAGAAGAGATATTTCCCTTCAAAGATCTCAAGTCCTATCTTGACCCTTTGTTTCCTATTATCACTCTTCCTGATGACTCAATTCGTGAGATTTCTATTCCCAGTTCACCTCCTACTTCTCAGTCTCCTACACCTGTTAGACCTATTGTTTCTTCTTCTGAAGCTACGGAATCTGAGAAAAATGCCTGTTTATATCCTCTTTCCAACTATGTTTCATATTCCAATCTATCACCTGCCTATAGAGCCTCTCTAGCTGCTTATTCTTCTACTTCTGAACCTCATACATAGTCAGAAGCTTGTCAAAATCCTCTTTGGGTGGCAGCTATGCAAGATGAAATTACAGCTCTTGAAAGTAATGGCACCTGGTCTATTGTTCCTCTTCCTACTGCTAAGGTTTCTATTGGGTGTAAATGGGTGTTTAAGATCAAATACAAGGCTTCAGGGGAGGTTGAGAGATACAAGGCAAGGCTTGTTTCCAAGGGGTATAGTTAACAAAAGGGCCTAGACTTCACTGAAACTTTTTCTCCTGTGGCAAAATGGTTACTGTCAGGTCTGTGATTGCCCTGGCTGCTTCTTGTGGATGGTGTATATTTCAGATGGATGTTCATAATGTCTTTCTTCAAGGTGATCTTCCTGAGGAGGTCTACATGCATATTCCTGAAGGTTTTGTAAACCATGGGGAGAAACACATTGTTTGCAAGCTTCATAAGTCCTTATATGGACTAAAGCAAGTCCCTAGACAATGGAACCTGAAACTTACTGAAGCACTAATTGATATGGGTTTCAGCAATCTCATTATGACTACTCATTGTTTACAAAGAGAGTAGGGAAAGAACTTCTTGTCATACTTGTATATGTGGATGATCTTTTGGTCACTGGAAGCAACTTAAAGCTCATACAACAAGTTAGAAATGATTTGCAGCACATGTTTAAAATGGAGGATCTTGGAGAGTTGAAATATTTTCTTGGAATTGAATTTTCCAGAAATACAGATGGTATTCTTAAGAATCAGAGAAAGTGTAACACCCCAGAAATTTTTTCGAACTGAGACTCGAATCGTTCTTCATAGTGAGTAAGATTTTACCAAGGAATTAAAAATTTCGTAAGTGTTAAGGTCACTAGATGTAGCACCTTGAGTTCCAAAAAGAATTAAATTGGAAATAGCAAAATCTGAAATTTTGCAAGTTAAGCTAAGTATAAGTTTTGGGTTGACTTCAAACAACCATAACTCATAGCTCAGGATGAGTTAGGTGTTCTACCATATACCGTAGGAAAGATCTTTGAATTATCTTTCCAACGCCACCTAGTTTGCTCAGTTTCAAGTTCGTATGAGGGAGATATGCTCATTCAAAATTGGGTTGTCTAGATAAGGAAAGGCAAAACCGGATTTTAGAGGGGTATTTTGGTCTTTTCCTTACCTAATCAAATTTAATTCGTTTTTAGTAATAATTTAGGGGTCTAATCTGTTTAGGTTCAGTTTAATAATCCTAGTTTACCCCTAGGGTTTTAGTTGAGAGTTCAAGAAAAGAAAAGAAGAAGAGAGAAGAGGAGAAAAAGAAAGGATGAAAGCGTTCGTCGAGAGTCTTGCCTTTTGTTACGGATTTTCGCCATGGGTTTAATCCCTAAGAGGTATGTAAGCTTCCATAGTGTTGGGTTCTTTCACCCAAACGTCAATCCAGATTTATTCAGCGTAATTTCGTTCATGAAATTTAAGGATTTAAGTTCTTGATGAGTTCTTGATAAGTGTTCTTAAAGTTTCATTAAGTTTTGATGTAAGATTCTACTTGGGTCAACTTCAAACGATCATATCTCTTAGAATATAAAGAGTTACATGATCCATAACCTATCCAATTAAAGGTATTTGAATCTACTTTCCAATGCCACCAATTTCGCGTCAATCCAATTTATGAGTAAAAGGTTATGACTATTTTAGTAACCTATACAGTGCTGTTACGAATTAGCCGACGGGAAAATATTAAAAAGAGTCGGTTTTGTCTTTTTACCTCCAAGAAAACCATAAACGAATTTCTTGATTAATAAAAGGCTCAAAAGAATTAGATTTTCATCTTCACTAATGAAAATCATAATTCTTGGCCATAGAAATTTCAAGAAACTAATTCAAGAATCTCAAGAAAGGTTTTCTTGATTGTTTACCTTCAAGCTAGGGTTTCAAGGCTTCTAATCAAGTTCTTCTTCAAGATTCTTCAATATTCTTAAAGATTCTTCAAGAATCTTGTTCTTCTAGGTATATAAGGTTATCATAGTGTTGGGCTAGTTCATCCTCACGCCCTACATCTACTTTTAGATCAGTAAAATAGTAATCTAGGATACTTTCCCTATATTTTAATAATCTTGAGATAAGTTGATTTTGAGTTCTTGAATTCATGTTTCTTTTGAAAGTTATATTCCTAATTATCGAGTAGCTATATTGTTATTGAGATCCTTCATATCATGAATCATAACTCTTGAATTCATAATTTAAATTCAAGAGAGAGTTAAGAGTAGAGTTCAAGGAAGCCTTTGAGTTCAATTGTGAATCCTTTGAGATCCATCATTGATTTGAGTTAAGTTTTGAGTAAGTAAGTATGAGAATGAGAAGAGTCATATACATGAGTTCCTTATTGATATTTTGACCCTTGAGTCGAGTCGTTCAAGCCCATAACTTCCGCATGAACTTCATCAATTGAGTACCTTTAAGAGGAGAAGTATCTTCAAGTCTTGAGTATTGAGTTCCTAATCCCCTTTGAGATTATATTTCTAATCATGGGACTATTACATGTTACCCATGAAGTCTTTGAGTTGAGTAGTTCATGCTCATAATTCCGCATGAACCCTATAAGTCGAGCAGTCTTGATATGAGAAGTTTATTTGAGTTGTTGAGTTGAGTAGTTCATGCTCATAATTCCTCATGAACCCTTTGAGTTGAGCATTCTAGAAATGAGTAGTATTAGTGAAGTTCTTGAGTTCCAAGTATTGAGTTCTATCTATGGTTATTGAAACCTTGCATTGAGTCGTTCATGTCCATCATTCGGCATGAACCATATTTTAAGAAGTCTTTTACAAATGTTTAAACTTTGTTTTAAGAATTAAGCTTTGAAGTTGAGTAAAGAATAAGAGTAAAGTTCATTTTCTTTAAAATGATAGATGGGAACTAAGATTCCCAAGTAAATGTTTTCACATTTAAGATGAGAGGAAACTGAGATTTCCAAAAGAGTTTTGAGCAAGAAAAGGGAACATCGATTCCAAGAGAGCTTTTAAGCTAAGTTTGAGTAATTATCTCAAATCAGAAAAGAAATTGTTTTAAAAACAGATAAGCTAAGTACATTTTGGGAGTATTATTGAGCACCGATGTGGGGATGCGAGTTTCATACTAACTCAAGTCTCCATGAAAACCATGTAGCCATCATGGGTAGAAAAGGGTCATACTTTTTAGATGAATCTTTTTCGCATAGACTAGTGGATCCACTAAGTTCATTTAGGTCCTATACTGATGGAAAGGTATAGGATGGTCCTTGGCAGCATGAGGTAAAGTGTTATATCATCACTATAGCTCTTATGCGATGGTTGTCGGTTAGAGAAACTCCCACAAAAATTATATTACTTTATTATATAAGTAAAGTTGAGTTTGTTATTGAATTTTCTTTAACGAACTAAGTTGTTTTACTGTTTTATAAAGCTTTCCATATATTGCATGTGTATTGTTGCTTTATATTGAGTTGAGTATCCAGAGTTGAGTACCTAGAGTCTAATATCATATATTTGAGTTGAGTATCTAATCTCTGAGTTGAGTATCTTATCCTTGAATACTTCTGAGTTGAGTAAGTTGAGTAGTTTTGAGTATCCTTGAGTATTACTTGGGTTGAGTAAGTTTGAGAAGAGGTAAGTATAATTCCTTTGTATCAAATTGCAAGCTTATGTTATGCTTTAGAATTCCTCTTACATGCTCGTGCATTCCACGTACTGAGCCATTTGGCCTGCATCTTTTCATTATACAGACACAGGTATTCAGGATCATCAACAAGAGATTCGTTGATACATCCGAGAGTTCGAGTTAGCTATGGTGAGCTTCCTTATTTTCCGAAGGATTTCATTTACTTTTCAGTTTAGTCAGGATGTCGTGGCTCTTATCCCGACTTCCATCTTTATCAGTTAGAGGCTTCATAGATAGTCAGTATAGTTGAGAAGTCTGTATTATTCATTTTATTAAATGTTTTAAAGACTTTAGTTGCCTATTTTATAGCGAGTTAATATTATTTTTATATTCAGAGTTTTTCATTTGAGTTAAAGTTTTGTATTTCAGTTTCATGAATTTTTATTCAGTTTTTAAGCTTTGTATGCTTGAGTTAGTCTTCCGCTTGAAGTCAGCCAGGATGAGGGTTTGCTTGGGGAGCAGCATGGTTCTCGAGTGCTGGCCACGTCCTGGGTGTAGGCTCGGGTCGTTACAAACCTGGTATCAGAGCACATAGTTTAAGTATCCTAGGGTGTCTATGAAGCCGTGTCAAGTAGGATCTTGTTTATGGTTGTGAGGGGCTACTTCTATAAATGAGGGACTGCAGACATTTAAGAAAAGTTTCCCTTTTTTCATATTCTTAATCGTGCAATAGAGCTATGTCATAGAGACTTACTCTAATTCGTCCGTTTCTCAGAATCATTCGACTACCCATCATACTAGAGGTGGTTGAAAAACAGAGTCAGTTCTTTGTCGATGAGTTGTTCTTAGCAAGAGTCTTGAGGAAGTCATGAGATTCCAGAGGGGCTTGAGAGAAGCCTAAGAGTAAGTTAAGAGTTCAGTTTCAGAGGAATGCACTCATATTCATATGAATTGTACATTTGAGCTAAAAGCGAGTTGTACTCTTTTCCTTAAGCTTTGTTTCAGCTGAGATCCTTTTTAAGAAGTATGATTAGAGATTGGGTAATATTTCCACCCCAAAAGGCAACATAAGTTACGAGATCGTGAATAGTAGTAGTGAAAGAGCCCAGAGTTAGAGGAAAGTATGCAGAGGTTTAGTGATTTAATAAAGGGAGATAATGTTTTGAAAAGCTATATTACTATAGTCATGCACCCAATAAGTTATTGATGAGGAGTTTTCCCTTATGGGTAGAATAAGAGTTGCTAGTCAAAATGAGATAGAGTATATGTTTGTTAACCAGAATAGAGTTGATGTTGATGTTTCATCGTATTAGAGGAGAATAACTTCATGTGTTGAATAAGAGAGCAGAGTATTTATGAAGTGATAGATCTAAGCTAGGCTTATGATTTGTTTGAGAGGGTCATGATGTTCAGAAGGTTATAGAACTGATCAAGTTATGAGGTATGGTATGGTAGGCAAGCAATCGTATTGATATTCGGGTTTAGTAATGAACATTAAGCTTGAATTTGAGATGAGTGTCATTATTCAAAGGATGACAACATGAGGGTGATGATGTTAGTCTTGAGAATTGATCTAGTAGACTTGGAATAGAGTTGGTAAGGAATTGAGATGTTGCTGCAATGAATGTGAGTAGTACAAGTGAGAGACCCAAACCTTTAGATAAGGGCATCGAAGTGTGGCTAAGTCACAAGAGTAACTAGAGCATTAAGAGGTGTACCGAGAGGGTATGTAATCAAAAGAGGTTAAGAGAAACACCGTAGAAATAGGTCTTAGTACCTGCTTATGGAGAGTTCCGTAGTCATGAGATGAACTTCTCCCGAGTGTTAGAGTAAAAGAGGATGTAGACCAGTTTATAAATAACGGGATAGGTCCATAGCTTTCAAGTGTTAGCTTTAGACCTAAGGGAGAGATGACAAGATGAGAAATTAAGTCAAGTGTTTGAGATTAAGATGGTAACGAATTCCAAAGAGTTTGGGAGATATTTTTTTGGAGGTTCTTTTAGTAATTGAGTGATGTTAGAAAGAGGAGGTTGATGTTCTTATCGTGATAGTGATAGTGTGATAATTCCATCTAAGCTTATAAATGAGGAAGAAGATGATTAGGTTTTACTAAGAGAAATAGTTAAATGAGATCCCTTAGTTGGATTTGAAGGAGTTGGTTAGTAGGAGTTCATGGAGTTGTTCGAGTACTAAGCTTGAATGTGGTGGTAAGGAGTAATGGTCTTGGGATGAGATTCCTTATAAAGAGGTATAGAACCTGAACTTAAGGATTTGGGTTAAGCTTGAATATAGTAAGAGAAGACCATTAGAATTAAACCTTAGTAAGATTAACCCCGTTCCATACCCAGTCCAGTCGTCATTCGAGGACGAATGATCCCAAGGGGGAGATATTATAACACCCCAGAAATTTTTTCGAACTAAGATTCGAACCGTTCTTCGTAGTGAGTGCGATTTTACCAAGGAATTAAAAATTTCTTAAGTGTTAAGGTCACTAGATGTAGCACCTTGATCTCCAAAAATAATTAAATTGGAAATCGCAAAATCTGAAATTTTGCAAGTTAAGCTAAGTATGAGTTTTGGTCGACTTCAAACGATCATAACTCATAGCTTAGGATGAGTTAGGTGTTCTACCATATACCGTAGGAAATATCTTTGAATTATCTTTCCAACGCCACCTAGTTTGCTAAGTTTCAAGTTCGTATGAGGGAGATATGTCCATTCGAAGTTGGGTTGTCTAGATAAGGAAAGGCAAAACCGGATTTTAGAGGGGTATTTTGGTCTTTTCCTTGCCCAATCAGATTTGATTCGTTTTTAGTAATATTTTAAGGGTCTAATATAATTAGGTTCAGTTTTATAATCCTAGTTTACGCCTAGGGTTTTAGTTGAGAGTTCAAGAAAAGAAAAGAAGAAGAGAGAAGAGGAGAAAAGAGGAGGGATGAAAGCGTTCATCGAGAGTCTTGCGTTTTGTTACGGATTTTTGCCATGGATTTAATCCCTAAGATGTATGTAAGCTTTCATAGTGTTGGGTTCTTTCACCCACATGCCAATCATGATTTATTCTGCGTAATTTCGTTCTTGAAATTTAAGGATTTAAGTTCTTGATGAGTTCTTGATAAGTGTTCTTGAAGTTTCATAAAGTTTTGATGTAAGATTCTACTTGGGTCAACTTCAAACGACCATACCTCTTCGCATAAAAAGAGTTACGTGAGTCATAACCTATTCAATTAAAGGTATTTGAATCTACTTTCCAACGCCACCAATTTCGCGTCAATCCAATTTCTGAGTAAAAAGTTATGACTGTTTTAGAAACCTATACAGTGCTGTTACGAATTAGCCGACGGGAAAAAATATTAAAAAGAGTCATTTTTGTCTTTTTACCTCCAAGAAAACCATAAACGAATTTCTTGACTAATAAAAGGCTCAAAACAATCAGATCTCCATCTTCACTAATGAAAATCATAATTCTTGGCCATAGAGATTTCAAGAAACTAATTCAAGAATCTCAAAAAAGGTTTTCTTGATTGTTTACCTTCAAGCTGGGGTTTCAAGGCTTCTAATCAAATTCTTCTTCAATATTCTTAAAGATTCTTCAAGTTTCTTCAAGAATCTTGTTCTTCTAGGTATGTAAGGCTATCATAATGTTGGACTAGTTTGTACTCACGCCCTACATCTACTTTCAGATCAGTAAAAGAGTAATCTAGGATACTTTCCCTATATTTGAGTATTCTTGAGATAAGTTGATTTTGAGTTCTTGAATTCATGTTTCTTTTGAAAGTTATATTCCTAATTATCGAATAGCTATATTGTTATTGAGATCCTTCATATCATGAATCATAACTCTTGAATTCATAATTTAAATTCAAGAGAGAGTTAAGAATAGAGTTCAAGGATGCCTTTGGGTTCAATTGTGAATCCTTTGAGATCCATCATCGATTTGAGTTAAGTTTTGAGTAAGTAAGTATGAGAATGAGAAGAGTCATATACATGAGTTCCTTATTGATAATTTGACCCTTGAGTCTAGTCGTTCAAGCCTATAACTTCCGCATGAACTTCATCAGTTGAGTACCTTTAAGAGGAGTAGTATCTTCAAGTCTTGAGTATTGAGTTCCTATCCCCTTTGAGAATATACTTCTAATCATGCGACTATTACGTGTTACCCATGAAGTCTTTGAGTTGAGTAGTTCATGCTCATAATTCCGCATGAACCCTATAAGTCGAGCAGTCTTGATATAAGAAGTTTATTTGAGTCGTTGAGTTAAGTAGTTCATGCTCATAATTCCTCATGGACCCTTTGAGTTGAGCATTCTTGAAATGAGTAGTATTAGTGAAGTTCTTGAGTTCCAAGTATTGAGTTCTATCTATGGTTATTGAAACATTGCATTGAGTCGTTCATGTCCATCATTGGGCATGAACCATATTTTAAGAAGTCTTTTACAAATGTTTAAACTTTGTTTTAAGACTTAAGTTTTGAATTTGAGTAAAGAGTAAGAGTAAAGTTCATTTTCTTTAAAATGATATATGGGAACTAAGATTCCCAAGTAAATGTTTTCACATTTAAGATGAGAGGAAACTGAGATTTCCAAAAGAGTTTTGAGCAAGAAAAGGGAACATCAATTCCAAGAGAGCTTTTAAGCTAAGTTTGAGTAATTATCTCAAATCAAAGAAAAAGTTGTTTTACAACCAGATGAGCTAAGTACATTTTGGGAGTATTATTGAGCACCGATGTGGGGATGCGAGTTTCATATTAACTCAAGTCTCCATGAAAACCATGTAGCCATCATGGGTAGAAAAGGGTCATACTTTTTAGATGAATCTTTTTCGCATAGACTAGTGGATCCACTAAGTTCAGTTAGGTCCTATACTGATGGCAAGGTATAGGATGATCTTTGGCAGCGTGAGGTTAAGTGTTGTATCATCACTATAGCTCTTAAGTGATGGTTGTCGGTTAGAGAAACTCCCATAGAAACTATATTACTTTATTATATAAGTAAAGTTGAGTTTGTTATTGCATTTTCTTTAACGAACTAAGTTGTTTTACTGTTTTATAAAGCTTTCCATATATTGCATGTGTATTGTTGCTTTATATTGAGTTGAGTACCTAGAGTCGAATATCATATCTTTGAGTTGAGTATCTAATCTCTGAGTTGAGTATCTTATCCTTGAATACTTCTGAGTTGAGTAAATTGAGTAGTTTTGAGTATCCTTGAGTATTCCCTGAGTTGAGTAAGTTTGAGAAGAGGTAAATATGTTTCCTTTGTATCATGTTTCAAGCTTATGGTATGCTTTAGAATTCCTTTTACATGCTCGTACATTCCACGTACTGAGCCATTTGGCCTGCATCTTTTCATGATGCAGACACAGGTATTCAGGATCATCAACAAGAGATTCGTTGATACATCCGAGAGTTCGAGTTAGCTATGGTGAGCCTCCTTATTTTTCGGAGGATTTTATTTACTTTTCAGTTTAGTCAGGATGTGGTGGGCCTTGTCCCGACTTCCATCTTTATCAGTTAGAGGCTTCATAGATAGTCAGTATGGTTGATAAGTCTGTATTATTCATTTTATCAAATATTTTAAAGACTTAAGTTGCCTATTTTATGGCGAGTTGAATATTATTTTTATATTCAGAGTTTTTCATTTGAGTTAAAGTTTTGTATTTCAGTTTCATGAATTTTTATTCAGTTTTTAAGCTTTGTATGCTTGAGTTAGTCTTCCACTTGAAGTCAGCCAGGATGAGGGTTTGCTTGGGGACTAGCAATGGTTCTCGAGTGCTGGCCACGTCCAGGGTGTAGGCTCGGGTCGTGACAGAAAGTATGCACTTGGACTTGTATCTGAACTTGGATTAGCAGGGTGTAAACCTGCATCCACTCATTTAGAGTTCAATCACAAGTTGACATCATCTGTGTTTGATAAATGCATAGGAAAGAATGCAGAAGATATAACTCTTGATGATTATGGAAAATATCAAAGACTAATAGGCAGGTTATTGTACTTGACTATGACTAGGCCTGATATTGCCTTTGTAGTCCGGGTACTTAGTCAATACATGCACTCACCAAAAACATCACATATGGAAGCAACACTTAGAGTGGTGATATACATAAAAGGTACATCAGGTCTTGGTATGTTCATGCCAAGTAACAATGTAACTGAACTTGTGGCTTACTGTGACTCAGAGCCTGTATAGAGTCCAGGAAGTCAATGACTGGTTACATAGTCAAGCTGGGAAGTGTTTTGGTGTCTTGGAAAGCAAAGAATCAAAACACAGTGTCAAGAAGTTCTACAGAAGCAGAGTTCAGGAGTATGGCCACCACAATAGCTGAGATAGTTTGGCTGAAAGGATTGTTCAAGGAGTTGGGAGTGGAAGTTAAGTTGCCTGATCAGTTGTTTTGTGATAGTAAAGTTGCTATCAAAATAGCAGCACATCCTATTTTTCATGAAAGAACCAAACACTTTGATATAAACTGTCATTTTGTAAGAGAGAAGATCATGGAGGGACTCATTCAGACTCAACACATAGGTACTAAGGAGCAACAAGCAGATATACTCACTAAAGGATTGTGCAAGCCTTAACATGAAGTGTTAATTGACAAGCTTGGAATGAAAAATGTGTTTTTCAATTCTCAGCTTGAGGGGGAGTGTTGAGATTAACAAATGTAACTAATTAATTGAATGTATTTGAATAGTTAGTTATAGAAGTTAGTTACAAGTTAGTTATAGAAGTTAGTTACAAGTTAGTTATAGAAGTTAGTTACAAGTTAGTTAGAAAATAAAAAACTTTCTTTGTACTAGCTGTGTATATATACAGCACTTCATATAGATTGAATGAAAAGATCAATTGTTCATTCCCTCAAATACTCTCCAAGCTTTCTTCACTCCCATTAATGGAGGTTCTCTACAATAATATCTCAGATGGTCACTCAACTAAAACGTTTTTTCTCAGAAAGTCACTCAACTATGAGTTGTTTTCTCAGAAAGTCACTCAACTATTGATTTTTCTCTTAGAAAGTCACCTAGCTTTTATTTTGGGTATATGTTTCAGCTTAGGAATAAAAGGGCTCATTTTACATAAAATTGCTTTTTAAAAAAATTAAGGGATAAGGGTATGAAAAATATCCCAACTTTGGTCGAATTTGCTGTTAAGATACTAAACTTTCATAAGGACCTATTACCTCCCTAGACTATTTAATACCGTATTTTTTACCCCCTAAACTATTTAATAGTGTATTTTAAAGGTATATATGTGTCCATGTGGACACATTACTATTTATAATTTTGCATTATTTTTTAAGTCCACGTGGGCAAATATATATGTTTAAAATACGGTATTAAATAGTCTAGGGAGGTAATAGGTCCTCATGAAAGTTTAGTATCGCAACAGTAAATCCGACCAAAGTTGGGATATTTTTCAGACCCTTATCCCAAAAATTAAGGTTCATTTTGTGTACTGTCCCGTTGGAATAAAAATACAACTAAATAATCACATCTAAATTAGTCTTCGGTTAACGACTAATAATAATAATAAAATAATAACAATATTACTATTATTTTATTTTTTACTATTTTTATTTTTAAATAGAAAAATTTCATGTAAACAAACTTTAATGAAAAACTCAATTAAATAGGTTGAGTGACTTTCTAAGTAAAAGACTCATAGTTGAGTGACTTTGAGGTTATAAATAAAAGCTAGGTGACTTTCTAAGAGAAAAATCAATACTTGAGTGACTTTCTAAGATAAGAACTCATAGTTGAGTGACTTTTTGAGAAAAAAAAATTTAGTTGAGTGACCATCTATGATATTAATGAATCTTTAAAGAGCTTTAGAATCAAGAAGAGTATTGAAATTATTGATCATAAATTTAATATTTTTAATTAAATATTTTTAATCATGATTAAGGTGCATCTTAAGTTAATTCAATTCAAATATTTATAAAATATATAACAAGGATCATTCATTTAAATATATAATTGAGAAAATAGAGAAAAGATAATAATAAAAAGGAATCGAATTCCTATTTATAGATCATATACTCGTTTTTGTTCTTTTTACTCTTTTTCTTCGAGAGTTCATAGTTAATCAAAATTTTCAGAAAATTCTTCAGATTGTCCGTGCTAGGGATTGTTTAATTTTATGATAGTGCGTTGAGATCGTCAGTGTTGGTATATGGACCTCGCGAGTCTCTCATGGGTACGAACTCTCGATCTTTCCAAGAAGTATCGTGTATATACGGTTGAGAGAGTACTTGACATCTGAGGCATATCATTTCATGGTGTTGTATCGCATTGCATCTCATTACATCCTTTATTCTTATTTGATTGTGTGCTTATTCGGTGGTTGGACATTACGTGGTCTTTGATTATCCCTATTTGATGAAACTTGACTGATAAGTATAATGTAGACTTGTAAAATTAAAGGATGATTTTCTTATTTACTCTGTCATTACTTTTTTCGTTGTTGATTTATGAGACATGCTGAGTACACATGATTTCGTACTCATACTACACTTGTTGCACTCTTTTGTGGCGCAGATTCGATTTCGAATACGAGAGCTTGGAGTATCTTGGAGTTGTGGTGAGCTGTTTGGCTGTTTCACAACCCACACCTTCCTCTATCTTATTATTTATTATGTTGTTATAGTAATCAGACAGGATATTTCTTACATTTAGACTTATCATTTTGGTTTCAGACCTGCACTATATTCTAGAAGGTCTTGTACTTATGACACCAAAATATTGGGTGGTATTTTAATTTTTCTGCATTTCGTACTTATGAAAGACTTAGTGTTTGAGGTTTACTTGTTTATCTTTTCACCTTAATTATTTAGTTAAATTAGTAAAACTAGTAGATTGGCTTACCTATCAGTTGAGAACATGGGTACCATCATGACATGAAAAATTTCATCAAAAGTTTTAAAAGAAAAATTCACATATTTAAAAACAACACAAAATATATTGCAAGCCAACATAACTAATGATCAAAAATATTTTTGAAAAATTAAAAAAATTAAAATGGAGGAGAAAACAGTTACACCTTCACGTGAGATGACATAGAGGGAATACTAATATATCCAAATTGTGGCTAAGGGTGTGTTGAGGAAAATATCTTTCAAAAAGTGATTGTCAATTTTTACATTTCGGTTGATTAAAAAATTTAAAAAATAAATAAGTTCTACGAGTCATATTTCATATGATTATAGCCTCTCCATCCTTCATCACATCATATCTTTGAACTCTACCCTCACCACCAACTCTTACTCCTATCCCACCTTTCATAGTATTTGTTTTAGATTATATATAAATGTTTTTAAAATAATATATATTTCACTTACCTAATAAATGCAAAAAATAAATCAAAAATCAATTTATTTCCATAAAAATAATTTTCTAAAAACCATTTTTTCATAAAAGACATCTACTTTTAACACACCCTACGTCAGCTTGAAAGGTTCTAGGTGAGAGAGAAATGAATAAGACCATGTGGTTTAATTTTTTACAACTCAACAAGATATTTTAGGTCTCCTTTGGTGTATTATCATTAACTTTGATTGGACCACAAAGAATGAAAATTTAAAATCATAGAAGGTGAGTGACTTTGTAAGTAAAACAAAATGCATAATTGAGTGACTTTGTAAAAATCATAAAATAAAATGCATAATTGAGTGACTTTGTAACTAAAACAAAATGCATAAAACAAAATGCATAAGATATAAAGAGAATAATTTTGGGGGGAAAAGGTAAAATAAAAGGTTGAGTAACTTTGTAAGTAAAATATCTATAGTTGAATGACTTTTCATTTAAAAATCAAAGTTGAATGACTTGCTGAGAAAAGAGTTCATAGTTGAGTGATTGTTGAGTTAAAAACTAAAGTTAAGTGACTTTCTGATAAAAGAGTTGATAGTTGAGTGACCATCTTTGATGTTATCTCTCAAATTCATTATAAGTGTTTAAATCTTAATAAAATAGATTTGAACCATTAAGTGCAAACAAATGAAGCTTAATTTTCTTGTTGAGTTAAACCAAAATTAAAGCATTGTCTAATTCATTTCTCTTTCACTTATTAAGAACCTTTTGAGGCTTGGAAATTCTCACCTTTCTTCTTCTTTTTTCCTTCTAAAATATTGCTTGATCGATCAATTTGACGTAGGACTAGTTTGGGGAGTATTTCAAGTGATATAATAGTTGTCAAAGTGCTTTCAACTTTAATCAAATCTTGTCCAAACGAGAGTAATCCACTTGTTTTAATTGAAGAATTATTTATTTATAAGTTACGCGTCAAAAAACACCTAAATTATCCCCATTTTTTGAGTTTCATGCCTAAATTAATTATTGAGAGTGTGAGTTTCATACCTAAACTATCAAGTACTGAACATTGTCACCATAAAAATCTTTTTTAAGATTATCAAATTGTTCAAAGGATATTTACAGACAAGCCTATACATATGATATCCGTTATATTTTAAAAATTAGACAACTTATCTACTACTATAACATATATAAATTAAAAGTGATCCAATAGCATAAAAAATATTTATTTTGACAATTCTATAACTAACACTCTTTTTCTTTAAATATTTAATTTGTGTTGTTTGGTGGAGCAAAGGTATAGAAACTGCCATCACCAAATGCAAATTATTGCAGCATCACTTGAGCAATCAGCAGGAATTGGATCAACAAAATCGTACACACAACTTGCTTTCCATAAAATTTTGAAGCAATTTCGACGTCTAGAGAAAATGAACAAAAATGTCCTTAATGTATGAGTTGATTTTGAATTTATTTGGTCCTTGATATATTTCAAAATGTAATTAGTGCATTACACAAAGGTACTTCTGTAAAATGCAATCTGATTTCAAAATTCCTAATCCTAACTTGAAAGAGCTTTTTAAAAACTTTGAATATAGAATTGAAGAAAAAGAAATTTTATTCGATAAACTATGGAAAGTAACCTACAATATATTTGATTAGTCCAAGTAGATGTCGATGCTGCCTCAATTTATTTTGACAGCAAAAGTCACGATTGTCTTTACTTAAATAATTTAGGCCTAAATTGATCATATTTTAGCAAAAGTTACGATTGCTTTACTTATATAACTTAGGTCTAAATTAATCATATTTTAGAATACATTTAGGACTATTTTTATCATATTTATACATCAAAGACAAAATGAAATTCAAGTCCACACATGGAGGGTATAGATTATTGTAATCATGTTTTTGCCTAAAAGATGCAATTTCTGAAGAAGAGAAAAGCTACAAGCAAAACTTTAGGGGAAGAAGAAAAAATAGAATAAAATGTGTCGGTCATCATTTACTCCAATAATGTTTTGTTTTTTGTTTTTTTATCAGCCATTACTAAAGGTTGTAGCATTGATTTGGGAAATTAGATTTGATCCCTACCATATTTATTATTCACAAAGGTACAAAATAAGAGGGGTCACGTGTTGAAGATAAGGGAAGCTGAAGAAAAGGAAACATGTTGTATAATCAACGTGTATAATTGTTAACTATTATAGAATAAGAGTCATACTAGGATTGAATTATTGTGTTAACTAAACTCGACTAGGCTACTATGTTTTGTGTTAGCTGAAGTCGATTAGATTAAGTTATAATTGTAGTAATAGTAGTCAACCTCCACTCTTGAAAATTGTATATTTATATTGTAGTAGAACTTTAAATGTAGCTAGCCTAGGACTCTACAATTTACTCATATATAAGGAGCATGTACTCGACAATTCATCATTAATCAATCCTTGATTCCTCTCATTCTTTTACTTGAGAATTCTATTTCTCCTTATAAAAAGCATGAACTCGACATCATTAATAGAATCCTTGATTTCTCCTGTTCTTTAACTTGAGAATTCTACGGCATAGACCCCAAGCATTTGGTTTCTTATTATTTAAAAGAAAGGATATTGTAAAGACTACTCTTTTTTTATCCTATTCGACTTTAGCTAACACAAGACAATAGTCTAGTCGACTTCAGTTAACATAGTAGCCCACACCTGCACTCAAGTTTTTGGAGCAAAATCATGCATATAATGAATTGAAGATCTTTTATTTATATGTGATGTATAATGTATTTTATTTTACTACAATATTTTGTAATTATAATGTTAAAATAAATTGTATCGTTCGTTGTTTAATAGCACTTTATTGTTTGGTTTTCAACAATCATTAAATTTACTTAAGTATCGTTGATTATTATAAATAGAAAACTTATCAACAATTACTATAAAAATATCTGAAGACGATTTGTTCTTGGCTGTACTGCCTCATTGCACTAAAGAACATACTAATAGAGTCAGCTTCAATTTGCACTTGTGTTGATTAATTATTGGCTGGCCTCGTACCACTTTATATAATGATATTTGTATGGTATAAAAACTGGCCAAATGTGAGGCCGAATCAGGTAAAGACAACCTAACCTCAAGAGGATATTACAACTACTCGTATGAAAAACTAAGCGAGATAATTCTCAGCTACCTCTATCCTAACTTATGTCATCCATAATCTTTCTATCTAAGGTCGTGTCCTCAATAACTTGTAGTTGTATCATATCATGTTTAGCCATCACACCTTCGTATTGGTGCATCCACTCATCTCTTCTTTACATGCCCAATGCTTCTAAGTCTTACTTCCCGCACATATCAAGGCCACTACTACCTGGGTCTAGGTGTCCTCATTTCTGATTTTATATATCTTCTATTTTTCCAACACAGCCACCTCAGCATCCTTATTTTCACAACTTTCAACTTTTGAATGTGGAAATTATTGACCAACCAACATTCCGCTCCATACAACATAGCCAATCTAACCAATAGTAGATCAATATATTCCAAGAAATCTTGCGTCTAGTTCATCCAATGATACTTCAAGTCACTAATCGATAAAATACCAAACAAAAAGCAAAATAAAAGGATATCAAAGTTCACACCTATGCTACAGTAACAAGAATAACAAGAAAATCAATAGATCCATCCACTAGTTCTTTCATCACCACATCCCCAACACACTATATTTCCTAGTCCAAGATATTTCAATACTGAGCAGGGTCAAATGAAACAAGGTAGTGGAACAAGCAATAGAGATTAGGACACTCAGATACCACAAGGAAGTTAGTGAAGCATTTGGCCAGAAAACAACAGTAAAAATATTCCATGAGGCCAGTTAAACATATTTTGCATTGCAAGTGACAAAAAGGTACAAGATATATATATCCTTTTAGATAGTTTGAAAATTACTTGTCACTGGCAAATAGCAATTCTAGAATTTATGCACTAACAGTTGATGCACTATGAATGTCATTGTGATATCATCAGAGACCAATGACACAAATAACTCCCAGAGGCTGACTTGAAAAAAAGGAGTTTATAACTGATAGATCAAGTAATCACAACGCCAAACTCAGGATGTTCATATCCAGTTCAAACTTTCGTAAACATCCATTTAACTGCTGTATCCAGATAAAAATAAATGGGGGACTTACATGCAGTCAAGTACCTCAAGCTCCAACTAACACAATAACATAAAAGACACAAAAGCTCATCAAAGAAGGATAACTGATAGACAAACATCAACTTATGTTCTCCGGATGTAAGTTTACAATACTGATAATCTTGTCCAAGAAATGTAGCTAATATCCCAACTAACAATTGAAGGAAAACAAACTAAGAACCATTTCAATTGTAATGAAGGCCGAAGTAAGACCAAAATTGGGTGTTCATTCATCTTTGTCAACACAAGAAGTTAATAAAAGAAACCAAGAACCTTTCCACCAACATTCTTCCTTCTAGCCTCCTCGTGGTCCATAATACCGGCGGAGGTGGTCAGTACAATGTATCCAAACTGCAAGATCAAACAAAATATTTTCAGGACCAGAGAAGTTTGTGCAAGAAAAGAAAGGATAACAATCCCTCCTGCTCCTAGGTGGGGACACCAAAATCTACCATTTCTATTTTCCATATGAAGTAATATATATATATATATATATATAATAGTTTATCCCACGGCCCAATCCAAGAAAACTAATAGTCATTATGCTGCTCAAGGCATTGGAATTTCAAATTTACTCTATGGACAAACAGTTCACTCCTGGCAATAGAAGTTTACTGCGTATCAATTGAATAAATTAGCATCTTACAGGAAATAAGATGGGCTTGAGCCAACTAAAGCTGTCACAGCGACAATAACCTAAATCCTCCCATACATTCTTAGGACTAAAAGCATATATACACCTTCCTTTTTTAACATAATTTGTATGAATCAAAAGAATGCAGTCACAAACTGATCTTATGAGCAGCACAGCTAGGTAGATGTTATTATACCTGTCTGGAAGGCAACAATCTTGCGGTCCACCCTTCAATCTCCTTAACTCCAACATCAAAGCGAGGACTAATGACACCACATTTGTTCAGCCTACCATTCAGTTCAACAACAATTTTCCCTGATCTGTGATCATCAACATACTCAAATTCTCCAATGTACCCTACACAAAGATGGCAAATGTAAGAACACAAACAGGTTGACAAATAATCAGTATAGAAAATAATCAACAAAAGCTAAAGTACCATGCTTTTGCATGACAATGAGAAACTTGATGATGACTTTTGAAGAAGGCCTAATCATGACCTGGCGCTTTCCCCTCTTCTCAGCATTGTACATGCTCTTAAGAGCATCATTCAACACACTTACTCGTACCATCTTCTACAATAATGCTGCTATTTCAAACCAATACAATAATCAGGCTCAATTATATAAAAGTAAGAAG
The DNA here is from genome assembly GCA_029582605.1 of Solanum gracilifrons. NCBI lineage: Eukaryota > Viridiplantae > Streptophyta > Magnoliopsida > Solanales > Solanaceae > Solanum > Solanum gracilifrons. The sequence continues at coordinate 8,826 of JAJOOH010010441.1, read as the reverse complement.
ATCACTGGGGAAGCAGCATAAAGTGATATGAAAAGAGACCCATTATCTGCCAATTCTAGTAGCTAAACAAGAAGACCAAGGGCGGAGCTACACTTTAACAAGGTGGCCAGATGAACAACCTTCTTCGAGAGTATATATATATTAAATATCAATATTTTTGGATATATACTAATTGTTGAACACAGATAGTAAAGAAAGATAGTCAAATTCGCCTTGTCCTAAAATATGAACACCTTTGACGAAAACATTGGCTCCGCAGAAGACATCTCAGGTAAATGAAACAAAAAGGTCACAATATTTCCCCAATTATCAGTTCCTCAGCTCAAATCAAACATAAAAAATTATGAGATCTATCATCCCAAATAACCAAATTCTAATTCACAACTCAAAACTGGCATTTCTAATACTTCACACCGTTTAATAAAATCCAAACCTACCTGTCTTCACTACAACAAGATGCATTGGCATTTGGCACTACAAAATGAGCATAAATTTGCTGCCTAGCCTAACAAGAAACCGAACGCACGATCCCACACACTTATCTAAGAGAACTATTATTACGAGACGTAATTGAGTCCTAATACCAAAAATACCAAAAATCTAGGAAGATAATGGCTCACATCTCACAGTTACATCATATCGAATCAAAAAAGATATCACACAATGTCATTAATCTTTTTTTATACATATAAACTTGGAAATCAAAGAGATTAACAAACATACACGAAGCTCTGCAGACGACGACGATGGCGGGAAGGCTGAAGATCTACTTCGCTTACAGTGCAAAAGAATATGGTAGGAGATAAAGAGCTAGGGTTTATGGTTAGGTTTAACAAAGGATGGGCTGGATTGATGGGCTGACCCAGGCTGTTTTCTTATTTGGGCCTTCAAAGCCTTCAGTACTTGGGTGGTCTAATTTAGTTCTCACCTTAATTTTTAGGAAAAATTACCTAAATACGCAATTTATTTTAGGGAAAATTATGCGGTTAAGCAAATTTATACTATTTAATTACTCATCATAGCTATAATTTGCTATAATTACCACTCGTGACTAACATTATACATTAATTATATGGGTTGATTTCGAGTTTGTATAATTAGTCACGTTTGTATATGTATAATTTGCTAGAATATACAAATACATATGTATAATATACAATTATCAAATCAATATACATATACAATTCACCTCTCTCCCACTCTCTGCCCTCTCTCGCTCGCCTCTCTCATCCCTCTCCCAATCTCGCTCGCCTCTCTCCTCCCTCTTCCAATCTCACTTGTCATATATACAAATGCATATGTATAATATACAATTATCTAATCGATATGCATATACAATTCACCTCTATCCCACTCTCTGCCATCTCTCACTCGCCTCTCTCCTCCCTCTCCCAATCTCGCTTGCCATATATGCAAATACATATGTATAATATACAATTATCTAACCGATATACATATACAATTCACCTTTCTCCCACTCTTTCCTCTCTCTCGTCTCTCTCATCTCTCTCCCAGTCTCGCTCGTCTCTCTCCTCCCTATAACATGTAGCTACAAATTGTAATTATCAAACTATAGCTATGGAGAGTAATTAGGCTATTTTTGAGTGGCTATATGTGAAAGTTCCTCTTTATTTTACCATATTCTTTAAAATTTCTTATCATTTGAAAAAATTATAGAAATTCCTACGTTTTCCTGTTCTCAGATACATCACTTTACGCGATGTATCGATCGAATACATCATTTTACGCGATGTATCGGGACATTGAGTGATGTATCCGAAATCGAGACGCGATGTATCAATACATTGAGCAATATATTCAAAATGTGATGTATCGGTACGTTATGGGTATCCAGAATCCTTAAATTTTAAGGGATTTTTGTAATTTGGAAAAAAGTAGGGATATGATATAATTAGCTCTTAACAATTGTGGACATATATAAATAGCATTATAGCTACTATCCCTACTTGTTTCCAAATTGCCAAAACCTCTTAAATTTGGTGGAATCCGAACACATTCCTAAACGCCCTGATACACCGCGTCCCGATTTTGGATACATCGCTCAACGTCCTGATACATCACATCTCGGTTTCGAGTACATCACTCAACGTTCTAATACATCGTGTACGTTCTGATACATCACGTAAACTAATGTATCCAACCAATACATTGCGTAAAGTGATGTAACCGATCATTACATCACGTAAAGTGATGTATCTGAGAATAGGAGAGGGTAGAGATTTTTGTATTTTTTTCAAATAGTATTTTTTTCTAAAGAATATGATAAAATAAGTTGTATATTTAGGTAATTTATATATATACACACACGAAGGACATATTATTTACTAAGAATTGATGCCAATAAAATCATCTTCAGTTATGTATACAAATGACATGAATGTATATATTGTAGCGCATACATAGTGTGACCCATTCTAAATTGATCCTTGTAACGGGTTTATATACTTAATATTATATTCTATTTTATGCCCAACAATTTATTAGTTTAACTTAACGAGTACTGATTTATGTATATAAATATATATTTAATCATACAATGTATATCACGCAGATCTTTCTTGTAGATTATGATATTGTGTTTATCTTCCTTATTTTTTTATAGCAATTATATTAATCTATTTATCATCGATATGTACAAATAATTATAATACGTTACCTTTTCACAATATACTTTTTTTTAAAAATAAATATTAAATCATTGTCTTTGGCCACCCTCCAAAATGACACCACATTGCGTTAGAAGCCATTTCTCTGCTCCCGAGTTTTTTTATTATCACAAACATGCATTCTTTTGTTTAATTCATTATCAACTTTAATTTGCGTGAAAATCTTGGGACGTAGTGGGGTGTTTGATCTTCTTTTGATATATATAATTGATTTAATCAATGTATTCCAAAAACAAGACATGATGTTTAATTTGTAGAAAAAAAAATATGCATATGGAAATCCATGCGTTTGAGTAGGTGATGGTAATGTTGCATTGACACTATCACGGGTTTGATCGAATCCAATAATATTGTTCAAATATTATATTTATTTTTAAAAAATTATTTCATATGTACAAATTATTAATTTAATGTCCATTAACTTAAAAGAGCTAAAATTTTGAACCCAACTTCAAACTCTGACTCTACCTCTAAACACTATATCTAGTTTTGCTTTAATATGACAAATGTATGTCAATCTACTTAGGCATATATCAGAGAGGTGTGGGGGTTAATTTGTTTATGTCCGACTTGATATGGAACCCAAGACAATTATAACCTTCCGACGAAACAGTAACATCAATATGTTAAATAATCGTACAAAATCATCTTTCATTAAAGAAGTTATATATAATTCGACTTTTATAGGTCCTGGGGTGGTTTAGTTGGCAGGATGGAGATAGACAAGAATATCTAATAAGTTGCCGGTTGAGATATTTTATGAGATTATTTTATTTCACCTTTTATATTGGAGTCCGAAGCCAAAAGGGCAACAAAATTTTTTGAAAATTTCAAAAGGGCAACAAAATTAATTATCAAACCAAAAGGGAAACTTTTTTTGACGTCCTTTAAATTTGTTACAAATTGGGTCAAAAATGCCCTTTTCCTAATAAATATATATTTTTTCTTTTCAAACACAGCTTCTTTCTAATTAAAATACTATTAAAGAACACTATTCTTGTTTTCTTTCTTCTAAAATCACTTTAACAAATAAAAATATAGGAAATATTTTTTTCTTTTTAATCTCATTTTATCAATTAAAACAGAATAATTCATTTACCCTTTCGACATATAATATATGTCATATATATAAGATTATAGTATATCCATCATTAATTTGTATTTATATAGCGATAAAAAATAATGATAATAAAATAAGAAATATTTTCATTTTTTTTTTCTAAATTGAAGTACGATAAACATCTGCTTATTTGAAAAAAAATTATTAGAAAAAGAATGTGTTAAAAAGAAAACAATAATATATTTATTTGGAAAATGAGCATTTTTGACTCATTAAATAATAATAAGGGCAATTTTGAACCAAAGTATTGACGATAAGGGCATTTTTGGACCAAACTACAAACAGGGGGCATTTTTGTTCCTTTCGTATAGTTTAAGGGCATTTTTGAGCTAAAATATTGACGGTAAAAACACTTTTGAGCCAAACTATAAACGGAGGACATTTTTGACCTTTTTCCCAATTTCTTATATACTAATACAATATGCAAAAATTTAAAGTCCAAAAATCATTATTATAACACAAAAGGAAAAGTCATGATTCATTGCACAAAGTTTTCAATTGTGTTTCTTGTTTTCTTTTAGGCCTAACCCATTGGTGGCCCCCTAAAGTTGACACTAATTTTCACTTAGACACTCCAACTAGATTTTGTTCATTTTAGACACCTCATGTGATGTCCCGTTGTGTCATTTTGACATTTTTTGCTGACATGATATATTGAGTGTGATACACTTCTTACTAGCGCGTGGAGAGCTTATATTTAACCTATTTTTATTTTATTTTTTTCTTCTTCTTCCCCATTTTAGCCACCATTTTTCAAAACTTAAACTCCTTCCATGGAGAAATAGATCTAATAGTGCTACAACATCAAGAGATTTCAAGCTTAAACAACTTTCTTATTTTGTTGCCATTCTTCCTCATTGAAATGTTTTGAAAAAAATCAAAATATATTTTTTAAAAAGAAAATATAGGAAATTCTTTTAGGGAACTCTTTGTTTAGATTTGAATAATTTGATTTTATTTGAAGCTATAAGTAAGACGAATCAGTTTTTGCAAAGTAATTGTACTTTTTGAAAAATAATTCTTTTCAAATAGTTAAATTACTATAAAAGTATATTGGAGAAAGACAATCTGGATTGGGGAGAGGTTGGGGTTGGGGGAGTGGGAGGTGGTGGAGAAGATGCATTGAGTGTGGGAGGGGTAGGGGTTGTGGACTGTGGAGAAGACAATCTGGTGGGGGAGGGGTTGAGTGTTGTGACGAAAAGATGAAAACGAAAATCTAAAATAAAGAACACTAAGTTTAACGTGGAAAAATCCTTCAAAACGAAGATAACCACCACGGGATCGACAAGATCCGAATTGCTTCACTATAACAATAAGAGAGTTACAATTATTCTTCTAATGGCTACACAACAAGTGCCAAAAGAGAACAAACAATAGCTACACCAACAAAAGATAAATAGAAAGAAAAACCACCCAAACCCAGCTGTTGTTCGGGACCTAAAACAGGATCTTGCTGACTTACGAATCCGATCTCCACCGTTCAAATCAACCGCCAAGATGTTAGGAACACTCAGTACATATTTCAACCGATCCAACGGTTAGTTAATCAGAAAACACGATCTGAAGGTTGCTGGTCGGAATAAAAGACTGCAGCAAAAGAACCTTTTTTCTTCTCTTCTCTCTTGTTGAAAGCTCTCTCAAAAAACCTCTCTTATGTCCTAATGTCTTTCAAAGACAATACTAATGAGCAATCTGAATTATTCTCTCAAGACCATCCTCTATTTATAGAGTTGTGCTTTTTCTTGCAAAGCCAAAACCAACTCCAAATAGGATTACTATTCCAATCCTTTTCCTAATAGAATTGGAAACCAAATAAAGAGAATAATTTCAATCCTTTTTCAAGTAGGATTAGGCCATGGGCTTTTGGCTGGAACATGGGCAATAGCCCAACATTGAGGATCCGGGGTAGGGGGTGGTGGAGAAGACAACATAGGATGGGCTTGTAAGTGGTTAATTTTTAAAAAAAAATTATTTGGATAAAAATTGCCACGTGTCATTGAGTCATTGGCCTTTTTTTTTAAACTCAAAATTCATTATTTAAAAATTATTTTCAATAGATATGCCACATGTCTTTGTTTAATTCGTCATTTTGACACGTCATCGGCGAGTGTGTTACACACGCCTTACATATTTGGCTGATTATAAAAAAAGTGCTAAATTACAGACCAAACCATGACATGATGTGTTTAAAATGAACAAAACCTAGTTAAGATATCAAATTGAAAGTTAATGCCAACTTTAGAGGATCACCAATGGGTTAGGCCTAACATATTTGTGTCATGTCTTCATGTTGCTCGTCTTTAAAAGAGACTCAACTCATGTATCATGGACTATAATTTATAATTTATATATGTGGACAATTCTAAATTAAAGTATTAATTCTTGATTATTATATTCATTTATATTTTTTTCTCGTTTCTAAGTTACTCGTATGAGCTTTGTCCTTGGTGCTGATGTAATAGTTTTTTTTAATTCCTGTCGTTTTAATAACATAAGGTAGAATATCCTTTTCAATAGATGCCACCATGATGTGGTAATTTTATTTTTGTTTCTGTCGTGTAATTAAGTTGGCGTTTGGTTAAGTGATTTTATTTCATAATTTAAAATATAAAAATTGATTCACAATTTTATATTTCAGAAATAAAGAAAAAAAAATAACATTATTTTATATCTACATACTTTTTGCGCTAATATTAAAGGAGTGATAAAATATTCACGAAATTTAAACATGATGATGTGGTTATTGATGATATTAACCATGTTTAATTTTATTAAAAAATAGTACAATTATGTTCAACTTTACTTTTTTGTTGAATTAAAATTTGATCAGTAAATATTGTAGATTTTTAGAATAACTTTGTGATAATGGATTATACTTTTGTTACAAACTTTTGCTTATTTGGTAAGATTATATAAAGAATTGGAGCAATTTTGAAATTTTCAAAATTTATTTGATTTTTAATTTATGAGCAAATATATAACTTAAAAGTTCAAATTACATGTTCAAATAAAATTTTAATTTGATCTCACATGATAAATAAACTTTCTTTTCTATTTAAATGAATTAATCATATGAGGTAGAATATCCTTTTCAACATCTACACAAAATATACGGAGGTTATTATTACTATCATTAATTTTATTATATTATATAAAATGATATATTTCTTAGATAACGATGTATCTTATTGGAATAGAGTAATACATGCATAATCTAGTAGCACAATATTGGATCCGGCTCCTCTCCATTTGGATCCGGGTCCTCTCCATTTTCCCCAAGTTTTAGCTTGGATTGGAGACACATGTCATAGTTTAAAATTAATGTTTGAGATCTAATTGATTAAAGTAAATTCATAACCATAGTTATTTACTTCTATATATTTACTTCTTAAATATTTTTGCAATCTATTATATTTTCCCTAAATATATTTTAAAAAATTCTTTAATGCCCTGCATACATATATAAAACTTTTACAAAATATTTTTACTTTTTCAAAAAAAATTATAATAAAGTTAAAATGTTTTTATTATTCTAATAGAGTATTAAGAGCTACAATGTATATAGAGCAATATGGACTCCATTTAGGGAGTAAGAGAGAATTTAAAGTTGAGTGACAATTTATTTTACTCCTAAAATTAGAAAAAATGTTAGGTCACAATTTTTAATTTTTTATTTGGCAAATATTATTTGAGAAATGGCAAACGTTAGGGAAAAAAGTAAAAATCAACAAAAAATTACTCAAGTAATTAAGAAAAGAAATTCTTTTAAATATATTTAGGAAAAATATAATGTAAATCTAGGATTGTTGGATTGCAAAAATATTTAAGAAGCAAAGATATGGAAGTAAATAACTATGGTTAGGATTTTACTTTAATCAATTAGATCTCAACCATTAATTTTAAACTATGACATGTGTCTCCAATCCAAGCTAGAACTTGGGGAAAATGGAGAGAAGAGAAATGGAGAGGAGTCGAATCCCACTATATTCATATCTAAAATGCATTAATATATATCATCATTATACGTGTCAATTCAAATATCTTTAAAATGTTCATATTAAATTGAAAAAAATAATTTTAGAGGACATTAATAGATTATTATTCCAACCTTATCATTTGATTTTTGTTTTATGACTCAAAAAACATCAAGCAATTATATATGTTATGTATTTAAAATTATATACTCATTTATAGGGGCGGATCAACTTAAAGAAATGTGGGACACGTACGTGAACTTATTTTTAAGTATTCGATGTTCATATTAAAGCTCTGATTAAATTCAAATCTCAGATTGTAGGGCCTATTTGGGATGATGCTCCCAACATAATTTTCTCTATACACAAATCAACTCAAATTTAAAATCTCTGATTAAGATTGAAACAGTTCAATCACCGCACCATAACTTATGTTAGTTCACACGTGAACCTATTCACTATTAACTAAAAATATCATTTCTTAGAACTTTTACAAATCATGCCATATAGTGCAGTAGGCATTCTTGTTCATAATTTGCATTCGGTGCCCCGGTGGATGGATTTGAGCCCCTATGCCATATATCCTTGTTTAGGGATGACAATTGTCGGTAGGGGTGTTCACGGTTTGGATAAAAACCGATCCAAACCGAAAAACCAAACCAAACCGATAAAATAAAATCAATTTTATTTGGGTTTGGTTTGGTTTGGTTTTAGATTTTTGAAAACCGATAGTATTTGGTTTGGTTATGATTTTATTCGTAAAAACCCGAAGAAATAATCGAACCGAACCGATGAATTATATACATATATTTTATTAATATACATACTTAATATATTATTTTTTTAAACAATTTTAAAGATCTTATACATATTTTCATTAAAATTTCTTTATAATTTACTTATTGAAAGTAAAAATGCCCAAGATGAAACATTTATCTTATTGATTCCATGTATATGAGTGTCTATGTCAATTCTTTGTAGGACTGAAAATGTTATTGTCTCTTCCTTCTAGGCCAATATAGTGAATTTTAAAGCTTTATTGATA
>JAJOOH010010440.1:0-19235 GCA_029582605.1 Solanum gracilifrons | reverse complement strand
CCCCTCATCGGTCCTCGTGTTAATTACATTTGTAACAAGCTAGGTACATGAATTGTATGCACTAGCTTGAGGGGGAGTGTTAGAATAGGAATAGGTTTATACAATCCCATTAGAATAGGAATAGGTTTATACAATCCTATTAGAATAGAAATAGGTATATACAATTCTATTAGAAAAGGAATAGTAATAGAAATAGAAATAGGAATACTAAATAGTATCCTACTTGGTAAAGGATTGTATTCTAGGGTTTATAAATAGGGTCTCAATGTAATAATGTAAACAACAACAATTCAATAATATTCTTTTCCTATATTTCACACACATGTTAACTGGAGAAGTGCTAGACATGCCACCAATAAAGCACTAACAAGCAAAGAATCAATATATTTGCATACAATTCTATATTCATATAGAAACAGCCAAGACAAGATATTCGCTTTTTCTTGTGCATGCCTCCTGCCTCAGCAGCTGTTCCTATTGCAGCTAGTCTGATCTAGCCTAACTTTACCAAGTTATGAATCCACTAGCTGATAGAGATAATTTGTTCACATTTACAAAGCTTTGCAGTGTTCAATGTTTTATATAGTCCTACTTCATCTGGAGGGTTAATATACTTGCAACTAAAATACGGATGAGTTCTTTCGAACTAGTCTGCTCCAATCTTCATACAATAATGAAAAGGTGGTACATTCAAAAGTATCCGTGTTCTGATCCAATTAAATGGTGGAGATTTTATTTCTTTCATTGATATATTATGGTAGAGTATTATCAGTTGATCTTCATGAATATTAGGTCTTCATCTTGATTTCATATAGTGCCTGAGGCAATGTGATGTTCATGTTTCACCTAATGACATTCAGATCAACTCTTTTACTTCTTTTTTTGCTTCTTGTCCCACTCGTGGTCTTTGCAAGACAAGTAAAAGAATGAAATCCTGTCATTTTGAACCCAAAAATATTCTCTCTTTCATTCACCTACCTTGAAACCTTCAAACTGAAGTACTAACACCATCAACTTAACCAATTAACAACTCATAATAAGACCCACATTTTCAATAATCCAGAAATATCAGCTAGTTTCCAAAAGACGGGTTAGTAGATAAGAAAAGCATTACCTTTAACCACACCAATGACCCAGTCATAAAGAATCTTAAATTTGTTATCAATCACCAGAAATTCTAAAAGATCAGCTGGTTCAAAAGACGAGGAGTAGATAGACAAATCATACCTTTAACCACACCATATCGGTATCACACATTAGGAGTTCAAAGCCATAAGGTAAGATAGAATCTATGAGTACAACTTTCTCTCTCCCCATTTTGTGAAATGTTGGTGAGCCCCATCCAACATCTACAGTGCTCATATGGCTACCCATATCAAAAGCTGGCACTCCTTTCCAATAAAGCGCCTCTAATAGCTTTGTGTCCATTGCACCTGACAATTTCAAACTTCGTGGTCTTTTCAATATTCAAATAAACAAAAATTACCCTCTATGCCAACAAAAACAAAACTTAGTAAAAGACAAATATATGTATCACTTACCGACTAGAAGGTTCTCAACACCCATATCTGTCAAATGTTTAACCCACGTCAAGATAAAATCCATGAAAGCATAGTTACCAAAGGTCACAACTACAATATTGTCTGTAACTCTTTCCTGCACCAGTTCTTTTGATAATTTAAAAGTTTCTAAATCTGGCATCTTTGAACCCGCAGGGGGAACTTTCCAAATCGGCTTCAATAATTTGCTTTGATGCTGGGGTTTCACTGATATTGAAGCATCATCTACTTGTCGATGAGAAAAGTTTGATGCTTGAACTGAAGGTTCTGCTTTTTCATCTGCAACAGAAATGCATTGCTTTGATTTTCTTGTGTACAGTATAAAGAACTAAAAATAGGCAAAGGAAAGGAAGAAGAAGGAAATATAGATTAAAATCGTTTTAAACATATCTACACAGACGAAATACACAAATGTTGACAGAAGGTAAATTGAAGACAACAGCAGAATTTAGGCATTTGAGGTGCTCTTTATCTCTTGTTGTCTTCTGGAGAGAATGATTCTCCAGAAACCTCAGTCATGACTGGAGGTAACCGGTCCTATAAACTCTAAGAATATACTTCAAAACTAATCAAATAAGCAAGCATTCTAGCACCTTTGTAAAGATGCGGATGATAGCTGGACAACAATCAGCGCTAGAGAACCGCAATTCAAAGCAAGCCAAACTACTATAAAGTGCAAGAGGGAGTTGCTCGGATGGTAAGCACCCCTCACCTCCAACCCTTAGGTTGTGGGTTCGAGTCACCAAGGGAGAAAAAGGGGTGGGAGCTCCTGGGAGGGGTAAACAAAAATATTACTCAAACCAATAGGCTCCAAATGTATATACAAAATTTGAAATCCATTGTTGGTAACTCTCTCCGTGCATGCATCTCGTAAGAGTTCCAAATAAATGATTTCGTAAGTCCGTATCCAAGAGCTCATGTATCATTTATACAATAAAAATTTAGTACTTGGAAACTAATAAAAACCATCGGCAAAGCCATATTTGGTTAGGGTGAATAGGAGGAAGAGTTGGGGAATGGAAGTAGAAGTAGCAGGTGCAGGTCACTTCCTCCATAGCTAAGAAAGTAAAAGAGCTGGGGAATGGAAGTAAAAGTAGCAGGTGCAGGTCACTTTCTCCTATTCTAAGGAAGTAAAAGTAAGAAGGTTGAGTACCCTTCCACCTCAGCTTCTACAATCTGTCCAGAGCTAAAAGAAAGGAGGATGTATATTACTCATACTTCACCTAGGGGAAATAAATCAGTTACTTTCTCTCTCCTTGCACTCCCCCTCCCATAAGAACCAAAAAGTGTTGAAAGTCAAATTGAAAAGTCAGAACGCGACCTCAGCTCACGCCCAAGTCCAACTAGTATGACAAAAAAGCCAAATCCAAATTAAGATAGGTGAAAAAAATGAACCAACCCACCATACTCTTTGTGAAACAGTGACATAAATCAGTCTCCTCAAAACTAAAATTTAAGCACCAAATGCTGCTTGGATTCAAAAGTCTATCCAAGACAACATGTTCTCCTTCCAATACAAACATTGTCACGATATTCCATTTGTCGATCCAACATTGCATCCAGTTATTCCTTTTTATTTCTTCATATTCCGCTCCACAAATGCAAATAATTTGCTATCACACTTCAAGATATTGGAATCCTCAAAGGACTAGTTCTCTTCAACATTCTACCTTCTCTAACTATCTTCATACAAAGAAGACAAACCAGGGAAGGAGAATGTACTCCAGTGTGCCATAAAACTCTGCAAAGAAATCTTTGATTTTCCATCCTTTAACTGGCATTCTCTGAACTTTTGAGGCTGCTTAACAACATGAACTATCCATTTCACGGCTTTAAGACTCAAACTAACTCTCCTAAACAGGTTCTTACTGTATTTGACCCAGTCAAACTAGATTTCAGACCTTGAAATTAATCTTGTGATTTCATAAGATTTAAACCCGTTGAATGTTAACTAAGTTTCAATGCTGAACAATTGAGGAGAAACTACAAAAGAAAACTCTTTTTTTCCAAGACATAACAGGTATATAAACAAATTACTTAAATCCCATTGTTAGATTGAAAAGTCAGTGGAAAAATGCGAGCTTCTTTCTCTCTCAGACACTCCAGTACATTTCTTTCTTTTGAACCGAGAGTCTATCAGAAATAGCTTCTCTACCCAACAAAGGTAGAGGTAAGGTCTACGTACATCCTATACTGCCAGAGCCGGGATTATACTGGGTATGTTGTTGTACACTCCAGTACACCCCTAAAAACATACAAGTATTGTAGAAAACCCCAAATGCAGATATCCATAAACCTCAGAATCTTATAAAATAGACTGTAATAATCATTCTCAAGAGAAAAAAAACAGTTAATTAACAAAGTCAATGAACCACTACTGAAAAAAAACAGGGGCCAGCCCGGTGCATTAACCTCCCACTATACACAGAATCCGAGGAAGGGCACACACAAAATTCTACCCGTGACCCATGCTCCCCTTGATGGTCAATGAACCACTACTGGGATATGAAAAAATCAAAACTTCTTAGAAAAAGCATAAAGCGAAATAAGAAATGGGTACCTGAAGAAGTGGAAGGAGCCATGGAAAGGGAAAAGGTGGAATTAGGAGAAGAGTAAATAGCTGAAAATACATAAACCGAAGAGAAAACAATTCCGATCAAGACAGTAGCATAGATCGTCAAGAACAATGGCTTGGAATTCGCCATTTCCTTAAATGGGTTCTCCCAAGCCATCTTTTTTCACTCTTAAATCCTCCTAATCTATTCCATTCTTGAAAACCCAGATGAGAAAACAGAGGAATTAACTATATTTTTGAGGATTTTGTGGGAGTTTTGAACTAGTGATTTAGTAGTATAGCAGCCATCAAAGGTGGCGAAAAGTCAACCGCCATCAAAGCTGTCTGAAATCGGAATCTGTGTGAATAGAGATTTGTATTATTAATTTGATTGATTAAATAAGTAATGAATTATTGGATTAAGTAGAAATCGTGCTGCTAGTGGAGTAGTAATATTTGGATCGGTGCTCATCTTTTTCTATATTTCGGTCTATGACAGATAGTCACATGCTACAAAACAAAGAAACAAGTTTGTACTCGAGTGGTAAGTAATCTTTCATTTTTATGTTTTGAGTTTGATTTTTCTTGGATACGAAATAAGCTTTGTTACGGTGCACTTTATCTCCAATGTGAGATTTCTCGAATCCCCCCGATTTAGTGAGGTTTTTAGTTTGAGTCTGTTTGGATACGGAGTCGTTTTTGTTAAGGAGCGCTTTACCTCTAATGTGAGACTTTTCGAAGCCTCGACGCGAATTCAGATTTAGTCGAAGTCCAATGTGGGTACCGATACGGGATGGGAAAAGCTTTGCAAATAGCCACTAAAAATAATTTAATTAGGGTTCATAGTTATAGTTTGTTAATTACGATTTGTAGCTACATGTTAGAGGGAGGAGAGAGGCAAGCGAGATTGGAAGGGGGAGGAGAGAGGGCGGAGAGTGGAGAGAGGCGAATTGTATTTGTATATCTGTCATTAGGGGTGTACATAACCGGGTTGGTTCGAGTTTTTCAAATATCAAACCAAACCATTTATGTAAAAAATTTAAATTTATAAACCAAACTAATAAAATTTGGATTTTTTCGAATTTTTCAATCTCGGGTTGGTTCGGATTTTTCAAATACCAAACCAAACCATTGTGTCGAATTTTTAAATTTATAAATCAAACCAAACTAATAAACCTCATATTTTTTCAGATTTTTGAATTTTTTCGGTAAAGTTTGCATACAAACATATAATTAACTTGTGCTCCAAATCTTTCTTTAGTCCAATCAAAATACAATTATCTAAGGTGTTTCTTAAGAAAATAACACAAAATATGAGATGAGTACTGATGACACTAAAATATTCAATAGAAAATAATAAAGAATTCATCATATAAAATAAATATTGCAAAGTCATAATGAAAATGATTATAATTTAATAAGCATTAGTTACAATGCTAAATATTTAAGGAAAATTAAAATTAGATTATGTATTTTAATTGTTTAAACCAATGTAAAACTAAATAACAAATATTCAATATTATTGTCATTCTTAGAGTTGAATTGATTTTCTTTTTGCATTAGTATTAATTTGATTTTGATTTAAGTTTTATTATTACTATCAACATCTATGAAGTATAATCTTTATTGGACCATTTCGAATTCTAAGTTTTAAACTTGAAATAATATATTAAAAGATAAAAACTATGAAATAGTATAAGAAATATTTTAAAATTATATCAAAGTAAATATTTTTATGTATAAAATAAAATTTTAAAATTACATATATAATGTCGGGTTGGTTTGGTCTCGGGTTGGTTTTTTTTAGTTAAAACCAAATCAACCCAAATATAGTCGGGTTTATTTTTCCAATACCAAACCAAGTCAAACCAAATCACTAATTGGTTTTTTTCGGTTTGACTCGATTTACGATTTGGTTCGGTTTTCGGTTCGATTTTGTACACCCCTATCTGTCATATAATTGTATATGTATAATTTGTATTTGTATATGTATAAGAGAGAAGAGAGGAGAGAGAGGATTCGAGTCCATTGGGTACGAAATTGTCTTTGTTAGGAGCACTTTATCTTTAATGTGAGATTTTCCAGTGCCCCTCCGATTTAGTGAGGTCTCTGATTTGAGTCTTCTTGGATAGAAAATCATCTTTGTTAGAGAGCGTTTTACCTCCAATGTGAATCCAAATTTAGTTGAACTCTGATAAGGCACGGGATAAGAAACCAAAAAGGAAAAAAGGACCGAAAAGATAATGATATATTTTTCTATTTAATTGTAGTAATATAATTTTAAAATGTGTGTATTATTATTTTATGAAATAATTAATAATCATATCAATATGACAATTCTATGATATATTTTAGATCATAAGTTTTTTTTTTTCAAAAAAAGCTTCTTAAATTTTGTAATCAACTCAAATTACATTACATAAATTAAGAAGTAAAAAATATTAATTATTTGAAAAATTAACCAATGGCTAGTGGTACTGGTGAGACTTTTCTGATGAGATTTATCATAGGTAAAAGAGCAAAAGCCATTTGGTGTGTTATAAATGAAGGAAACTATGAAATTATAGTAATCTAATCCTTTTGGAAGAGTAGTAAAGGACTTGTATTATTAGATGCTATTTTCCCTTTACTACGACCGCTTTTACTTTTCTAATTTAGTCGGACTTTAATATGGGTATCAAACACCAGATGGAAAAAAAAAAATTTTAAAAAAATCTTTTCAATTTAATTTATTTGCCTTATGATTTAATGATTAGAGTGTATATGAAGAAAATATGTGTGATATATTTATTAATTTGATATAAATACAGATACGAAAACATTGGAAAATAAATTTTTTAATACTTTTTTCCTATCTTAGCCCAAGCCAACCCTAAAAATGTATGTACAAGCCAACCCTAAAAATGCACTGTAATGAAAAACAGTCTAGCTTGAGAAATTATTACTATCATTCACCTAAAAGTAAAGAGTGATTTTGTAATTAATGAGAAAATCCATTTAGGAAAAAGAATACTTTGCAATAATATAAAAAAGGAAATTAGTGGTAATTAACTGCTACCAAAAATATACATATTTTGCATGTTACCCATGACTAACACATGTCAGTGGTCACGTGACTCCTTTTGAGCTTTTATACTAATTGATAAAAATTTAATTAGATTCGTATTTTCACTTATTTTTTTCTTATCGAATTGTTTTGTAATGTTTTTACTTGAGCGGAAGATCTATCGGAAATTTTTCAATTTTCAAAATAGGAGTAAGAATATATACACTATTCACAACATACCCCACTAATGAGATTATATTGAATATGTTGTTATCGTTGTTGTCGTCTATAATATATGTGACCTGGAAAATAAAGCAACTACTATGTTATAACAGGTTGAAATATTGTAATTGTACATAAATATTTTAGGCCTATAAATATATGGAAAGCCCTCTTGAATTTGTCAAAAAAGAACTACGTCTAATTTTAATTTAATAACTAGATACATGATAAAGCATACTTATGAAACTGTTTCGTTACAAAAATTTTTTTGTGTATTCTCAACTCTCAAGTACCCAGTATGTAAATATAAGTTAATCATTGTATAAACAAAAACACTTAATTGCATGATTGACCCTTTTGATGACCGGTCTTTAATTGTTGTCCTTCAAATAGACGGATCTTTTATTTTTGCCTCTAGAAATCAAACTCAGGTCTATCTGAGCATAAGTTCTTTAAGAACGCATGGAATAACTTGTGAAATATTATGATGCGAAAATATAAATTTACGCCCAAAAAAGACCAAAGTGTAAAACAAGTAATTTGGGATAGAAACATAGTAGATTGAAATGTTACATTTTTTTGGATCTTCTAGTCACTATAAAACAGGGGGGGAAATCATATATTCAGTACAACTTTAAAAAAATATGTTACTTTGTTGTTTTCATTTCAAATCTTTGTCTTTGAGAGGTCAATATAGACCCTTGTGCAAATGTTTATTCACAATCACAAGCATAAAACAATACAATAAGTTGCTTTCACCCTTTTTATCATTGTCAATGCAACATATTGCCAAATTCATGAATCTTTGTTATCATCCAAGCATAACAATGTAAAAACAAAAGAAAGAACCAAATGTACATGTCTATTTGATTGATTAAATTCAAGTACTATAGTTCTTGATCGAACGTGAATCCCAACATGGGATTCTCCAAATCCAATCCAAGAAGTTATTGGATTGCTAGTGCAATAGCTCTTGTTATCATTCTCTTAATCATCTTCAAGAAATTGATAGTTTATCTAGATTGTAAAGGCAATAAGCAACTTGCAAAAACCAAACCTGATGAAGAAAATCAAGTTAGTGTTGATTCAAATGGTACTATTATAAGAACTTATGCACTAGAAGAATTGAAAATGGCAACCAAAGACTTCAAGATTCGGATTGGTGTTGGAGCAACTTCATATGTTTATCTAGCTGAGTTTGGAGATGGAAGATTAGGCGCGGTGAAGCGTGTTATGGAGGAAAGAGGTGGAGAAACAAAGATGTTCTTGGATGAAGTCTCTGTCTTGCTTAGGATATCACATCCTAACTTGGTTGGTTTAATGGGATTTTGCTTGGATAAAGGTAATCAACTTCAATTTCCTAGATGTTGTTGAAGTGTGACTGTCTCGTCTAAAAATGAAATCCGTCAGAGAAAACACACTTTTATGTACTTCACATGTGGTCCTAGTTCTTTTTTTACGGACTAACTACATGTAAATTTGTTTTGACAATGGATGGAGGTGAAACTCGAGCACATGACCTTTGTCTGCTCTCTTACTGATACAACCACATGACCTGTTTAAGACTTGTTTACTTTTTTTTGGCTACTATTGGATTCTAACTTTCCACATGACCTGTTTAAGACCACAAATTTAAAAAAGGACATTTTGATACATTTTACGTATATATAGATTATCACACTATTATGTTGTAGTTAATGTTCTTTTTTTCTTTTCAGATGTCTTGTCATACTTTCTTTTGTATTTTGCCATGATTTATTCACTTATGTTATTTCTCTATCGAAAACAACCTCTCTACCTCTCAAGGTAGGGGTAAGGTCTGCGTATATTTTACCCTCCCCAGTGGGATACGTTGTTGTAATAGATGCATAATGCTTCATATCTGATTCAATTTCAGCTTAATTTATCAATTAAAGCAGGAGAACAGTTACTACTTTTGGAGTATGTTCCTAACAAAAGCCTCTTTGAGAGGATGCACACATACCATGGCCAATCCTCTGGTACATTATCATGGTCTAATCGTCTAAACATCGCGTTAGATGTTGCTCGTGCTCTTGACTATCTCCATTCAGTAGCCGATCCTCCTGTCATACACAGAGACGTTAAATCATCAAACGTTCTGTTAAACAACGATGATCATGCCAAGCTTGCAGATTTCGGGCTATGCAAATTAGGCAATGATGTTATAAGCGCGACTACACCTACTAAAGTAAAAGGTTCACTCGGTTATGTTGACACATATTACCTTAACACGGGACTAGTGTCACCAAAAAGTGATGTTTATAGCTTCGGAGTGTTACTTCTCGAGCTCATTACAGGGCTCAAGTCAGTACAAGGCTCGATGACGCTTGCTGAATGGACTGAGGAATGTAGGAAAAATAATGAGAATGTTGAGGTGTTAAGTGGTATGTTGGATCCAAAACTCAATGGTAATGTAGATATACAACAGTTAAGAGTTTTGGTTGATGTGGCTAATTCATCTTTACTTGAAAATTGTGAAGCAAGACCAAACATGACACAAATTGTCTATAAAATTTCAAGTTGCATGGAGCCTCAATGTGTACATGAATTACCTGTATAGAACTAAGAAGTGTTTGTAATTAGTACTACAATTTAGTTTTTTTTTGGTTTCCACCGGGGTGTCCGTGTCCGATCTCCGCATTGGAGCCTAAATATTCCAGATTCGCGCCGTGTAGGGCCCATAAATGTAAAACCATCTATCTGTTCTAGTCAATCCTGGTATAGTCGATCATTTTTTGTATAGGAACTCACTCTATAAGTGTTTTATTCAGCTTTTCTTGTGAAGCAATTTGCATAGATAATTCAAAAAAACCTAAGGTAATAGTAAAGTGGTACATAATCTTCATATTATATTTCAATTTTCAATGCATTTGTGTTGGTTTACTTATCATCTTTGAAGTACATTAGTAGGAAAATAAGTACAGTAGTATTCAATTTTCATAAGCGCAGTTCTTTGAATCAAAGGTTGAATGAAATCGATTCTTTTTTAGATAACAAGATAGAAATCGGATAGGATGCTTGCATTATGATAGACTGTCTACGTCACACCCTTTGAGGTGCAGCCTTTCTAACATGGGATGCTTTATACAATGAATTGCCCTTTACTACAGTGCTAAAAATGGCTTATAAATTTTGACATGTCCTGCCCTGCCCCGTTTAATTGTCTACCCATTTAAACAAACATTTTATATTTAAATAATATTTGGCTATTATACGTAAAAAGATGTTAAATCGTATGCTAATCACACTTCTGATGATAAAAATATGTATTCATATAATATTACTTTTCAGAAATAGTGTGTAAAAATATCAAAAGATTTGGTCAAGAGATTCTATTTCTGGCTAATTATTATATTGCCCAAAAAAGAAGACAACTGTTATATAGGGGTAATTTTTTTTAAAATGTTATTGTTATAATGTGAGAGTATTCTTTTGCCCTTGTGAGATTTTTATTTAAAATCTATTTACAAATTCCTAAAATCTAAAGAAAGAATTAATTCCCTTTTCTATCCTCATATTCAAAATCACTAAAATCCTCCTATAAAATTATGGATCTGACTTTCATTTTTCTTCTCAATCAATTGAAGGGTGCATTCTTCAACATGATTCATTATAAGTGCACCAAAATGACATTTCCCTTATTTATTGTATTTCTTGTCCTTGTACATACCGCAAATTCATTTACTTTTAATCCCAAATACACTCTTCATATCATCAGTAACCTCCCTACAAATTTTTCCATATCGAAAGTTCATTGTCGATCTGAAGATGACGATCTTGGAATTCGTACCCTTAAATTTGGTGATCAATTTGATTTCTCCTTCCATGCTCAAGGAAATACTCTTTTTTCTTGTAGTTTCAGCTGGGGTTTAAAAATTAATAGTTTTGATGTATTTAGCAAAGGAAATAAATATTGTAGTATAGTCTATTTCAAGAATGAGCATTGCTATTATTTAATGGGGGATGATGGTTTTTATTTTGCTAAGGGTAATTCTATGCCTCAGCTTTCTAATTTCAAGTCTATAGCTCCATGGTATGATTAAAATGCAATCCATTTGATTTTCTCCTATAAATTATTACTTCTTTCGTCCGTTTTAATTTATTTGTCTTATTTTCTTTTTAATTTGTTAACAGAAGATGTCTTTTTTCCCGTTTTAACAAATCTTCTAACTTTTCATATATTCTTATTATGATCACGAAATTAAAAAATGCTTAGTACATTAAAGATATCATTAGTTTAAAATCACAAGATCACATGTTTTTACGAAAAAGGGCTTATGTTGACTACATATATTCCAAAGAAGTGAGAGTATAATATTCATGTTTAAAGAGCGTTGAATTCTAAAGAATATACTATGAGAAAATTTTGGAAATAGCAAAGATAATAGACATAATAAGACTTTATATCTATAGTTTTGATAATTACACTTCATAGTTATAGCTTTGTTTGCAATGGAAGTTGCGGTTTGTATATTTCACTTGCCCGTTTGTATATTTCGCTTGTAAATATACAAACAGGGTAATGATATACAAAGGGAGGTTGCGCTTTGTATGTTTCGTCTGTCCATTTGTATATTTCGCTTGTGAATATACAAACAGAGCAAGTATGTACAATTTCTGTATTTATACATTTAAGAATTTTTCGAAACTTCATTTTTTATATTTCACTTGCCAATATACAAACAGAGTTATTTATTATGATTTTTTCACAAATCGTATACAAATAGATAGGGTAAGCATATATAAAGACTGAATTTAAACAATCAGGAACTGAATTATACAAATTTTGAATTTCTACAATCAGGGACTGAATTATACAAATTCTAAATTTATACAATTAAGAAACTAAATAGCAAGAACTAGGAAAACTGTAGCCGTGAATTTATATTTTTTTAAAACTTTAGCTATACTACATAATATAGAACAAAGATTTACTATTCTGTATGATTTTCCCATATTTTTATTGAGAAAATATCTTTTAAAACTAAGAGGGTGTTTAGATTGACTTAAAGGTTGGTCAAACCTATTTTTAAGTCAGTTTTTGACTTGTGGAAGTGTTTGACAAATATAAAAAATAACTTAAAATAAGTAAAAAAAAAAAAGAAAGGACTTAATATAAGTTAGAAAATGTTTAAAATGACTTAAAATAAGTTAAAAATCAAAAGTAGGTCTCCCCTACTTTATATTTTTTTGACTTAAAAATCATTTAAGTTTGACTTTTTATTTTTAAATTAAAAGTTACTTTTTTAAAGCAAATCCAAACGGGCTCTAAATCATTAATACACCTCAAGCTACAAGAATTTCAAATATATTTCATAAGATTTTCAAATTAGTTAGTAAAAAATGGCATTAATGAGATCACTAGTCAACATTTTAAAATAAATATCTAATTTTTCATTAAAAGCAGAATATTATTAATCTTTTTTTTTTTCTAATTGCATTTACTTAACGCTAGCTCTAAGTTCACAAAGTCAAAGTTTGGACAACTAATATTATCATCAATAATTAATTAGTCTTTATTTATATGAGATTCTAGAATTTGCAATGTCATTTATGTGGGAGCTATTTGATTTATTTATTTTTCATTTATAAAGAACTTGTATTTTTTTTTTAAAAAAAATTCAATATATTTTGACCAATCAAATATAAAAAAAAAAATCATACCAAACACACTCTTAAATATGGGTATTATGAAATATACCTTATAGATTTGTATTCAAAATTTATTAACAAGTTCCTAAAAAAATAATCAGTTACATATTTATTACATTAGATTAGATCACATTAATATTCATATACATATTCCAATATAAAAGCACTCCTCCTATAAAGTGAGGGCATCCCTTCCTCTATTTTTTAGTGGAATTCCTCAAAATGACTCTCAACAACATCAAAATCATACTCTTTGTTTTACTTATCTTCCAAATAGAAACGATAAATTCATTTACTTTCAATCCTAGATACATTCTTCGTTTTCTCGATAACCTCCCTGCAGATTCTCCATCATTGCAAATTCATTGTAAATCTGGAGATGATGATCTTAGAGTTCAAACGCTTAAAACTAGTGATGTATACCATTTTTCATTCCATGCTACAGCAGAAACTCTCTTTTTTTGCGGTTTTCAATGGGGTTCAAAAAGTAGTACTTTTGATGTATTTAGCAATAAAAGTGAATATTGTAATATAGTTGATTTCGAGGATGAATATTGCAATTATGTAATGGACCCTGATGGATTTTATTTTTCTACTGGGCCTGATCCCAAGTCTTCTGATTTTAAGTTTATAGGTCCATGGCATTGAATCTATTGAATATATATATATATATATTGGTTTTATCTCTTTCAATCTTATTATTATTAAAATATCATAAGAGTTTAGTCTCTATGTTATTTGATTATACTTTTTTGGTCAAAAATGTCTACCAGATATAATTTTAACTTAGATTACATTCTTAAAATATTTATTATGGTAGATATAATTTTAACTTAGATTACATTCTTAAAATATTTATTATTTATTTGACTGATTAATAGAGGCAGACCCATATGTGTAAGTGAGGATGCATGTGCACCCGTTAACTTAAAAAAAATGTATATCTATCTTGAGAAACTGACATAAACCAAATATAATTAACAGCGCTCTAGAACCTCTTTTTTTAGCTTAATATTGGTGCACTCGAAGTTTTCAAATCCTGAATTCATGTAGGTTGAGTAACACAAACATCCCCTTTGTATATCACCTTTTAAACTCTTTTCTTATTTCTATTAAGTTTGGCAAATATAGTTCTTCAAACTGAATAAAGACTGGATTGTCATCTCACGACTACAAAATGTATGATTTTAAAAAATTCATTAAATGTTCAATTTGGTGAAAATGATCCTTAAATTGTGACCTAAAAAACAGCCAGAAATTGATAAAATAAAAGAGAGATAACGGCAATTTTACAAAGTTACACCCAATTTTTTCGTTGTTGCTCATTTAAAAGAATTAATGGGATAAAATATTTTAATTATGACCTAATTTCATAAGAGACCTTTTTTGCCTCGTCCGACAAGTTTTGTAAAAATTCGGTTATATAAATAAGTTGTATAGTATCTAATTAGATCGGTATAAGTTTAGAGAATTTTTGCCTCTCTCGGCATAAGTTTAAAGAACTTTTTGTAACGACCTGATCCCGTCGTTAGGAAAAAAGCCAATGGGGAAAGAATTTGGACCAGAAAACCTTTTTGTAGTAACTTGGAAATTCCTAGCCTAGTTTATATTTGGACGAAATCTGAGTTACGTGAGTTCTAGGGAAACCTGGTAATGAATGAGAGATCTAACTTTGATTTTGATTGCATGGATAGATATCTAAGACTTTAAGGAACCCGTACGACTTTACGGAATCGAATTCCGACAAGTAGAACTCCCGAAACTGATCTTAGCGTGAGCATGTAGTTTGTGAACGTCAATGGTTGAAGGTGTGTTGTGAAATGGGAGTTTGGAACTCAAACCCCGACTCTCTGTCTCCGTGCAAGCCGCTAGGGCGGGGAAGCTGTGGCGGGGTGGGGTCCGTCGTAGCGGGCCAGTCGCGAATTAAGTCGGGGAAAAACTCCAATTTTGTTATTTTTCTGCAAACTTTGTTCTTAAGAGTTAGGAGACGACCCCATGCTAATTCTTGACATTTTTTCATGACTTTTGATGCTAAAGGTAAGGACTTTACTCCCCGAATCCGTTTTTCGATCCGTAGAACATAAATTTATGGGTATTTATCGTTGGGGGAGGGTTTTTGGCCTGAAGTTAATGGTGGGAAAAAGCCCTAGATGCACCTTAAGATCATGGGTTATTGGGTTTGTTATAATCCGGGTAAATTAGACCTTAGTTATTGATCCTTGCGTTAAATTATTCGTTTGTAGACCAAGAACAAGCGGAAAGAATGCGAAAGGGAAGAATCAAGTGTCTTAGGAGGATTCAAGCTTGGTTTCGAGGTAGATGATGGTTTGATTTCCTGTTTGTTTAATGTGTGTCGATTGATTGCCATATCGTATACATGTGTGTCTGTGAATCCGATAAAATGTGGATACGAACCTAATGAATTGATTGTGAACAATGCATGCCATGAACTTGTGTACTTGACTATATGATATAAGTATTGTATGTTGTGGATGTGATTGTGATTGTGCTAATTGGATCGGGTGTCACGTACCGGCACATGCATTGGATCGAATGTCACGTTCCGACACACTAACAGTTTGGGTATAGGTTCAATGAGAGGACCATTATGTTGATTAAATCTATTGCTATTGAGAATGTGGAATTGTACATTGCTCCTGAAATGATAATTGAATTATGTTCCATATGTGTATGCTTATTATATTGTGATTGTCTTCGTATATTGTGCTTATGGGAGTAGCCGCATGATCCTACCAGTACACTGTGGTTGTGTACTGATATTGCACTTGCTCTTTCTTTATTGAGTACAAGGCATCTTCAGGCGGCTACGGACATACCTCATTTAGGAGATCACTAATCGAGACTGAATTCAAGGGTGAGCCAATTCTTTCAGGCTGCCATGAGTTCTCATTCTGTTTAGTCCAATTCTGTTTGGACTTAGACTAGTACTTTAGATATTCGTTTGTTTAGTACCGGGGTTGTACCCCTTATTCTTAGACTTGTCGTTAATTAAGTTTTGGTACATTGACTTTCAGGTTTTAAGTGTTGTTTTTCGCAATTGTTTGATTATTGTTTCGTCAAATTTTTGGAGTTTGTGGGAACTCCATTTTATTTCTGCATTTAAACCTGCTTCTGTATCTTTAAATGTTTATTTTGGGGTTAGTTGGTTAGTAGTCATGGACATTCTCCCACCGGAGGATTAGTGTGGGTGCCAATCATGAAGGTCTGGGTCGTGACACTTTTACCTATCTTGGCATAATTTAAGTCTCTCACGACATAACTTGTGGGTTCTAAAACTTAACATTTGTCTTGCACACATTAGTTTTATAGGAACAAAGTTATACTTTTTATGATATAATTTATAGGTTCTACATTAAACCTTTTAGTTGATCGATATAGGTTTATGAGGGAATTAAGCGGCATAATTACTTGTCTTATATTATGATACAAAAATATAAATTAATTAGGCAAAATGACACAAATCCCCCCCTTAAGTTTACTTATTACTATTTTCCCTTAATAGTTTTATTAATCTCCAAAATCTCTCTTTTTCTCTTTTAAGTAAAAAAATCTCACGGATACAATATTGGGCCTTTCCTACGCTAAAAACCAGAGTTCATTCTTTTCTTATTTCTCTCCTAAAACTTCTCCACATTTTCTTTGACAGTTGATTTCTCCAATATTCTTCAAAATCAAGTATCTCTCTATGTATACTCTAGGTAAATTTGATACTTTTCTTGTAATCCTCTTTTGTTTCTTCTTATACTGTTGAAATACTCTTTTGTTTGTTTTTCTAACTATTGAATCAAATGGATGATGCTAACACTAATCGGATATATGACTATGAAGATACTGGTTAGGAGGAGAACAAATCCAAAAGCCTACATGACCCATTGTTAATGGCGAATGTAAAAGATGGAAAGAAGAAAAATGATTTTGCTTCATCTTCAAAAATCGTTCGTAAAACCCCAAAAAAAAGGGTCGAAAATTTGCTCCTCCAATTTCTCGACCACCATTACCTGAGGTTAGGTTTTAGTTCTTCTTCTTTCGAATGTTGTAATTTTTTTTGTTAGTTAATCAATTTATGATACAAAAAATGCACAAATTCATGTCTCTTATTTAATGTATCGTTATTATCTGTAATCAATCTATACATTAACCCTAACTAAGTCAAATTATAATGTATTTTATTTCAACTGTTATAACATACATTGTTCAATAGATCTCAGTCATTAATGTATCGTTTGTGTTTTGTTTATGGGTCTGTGTATGTATCTGTTATTTCAAGTTTCATATTAAATATTGTATCAGTTACATATAATGTGTCTTTCATAGTAAATGTTGTATCAATTACATATAATGTGTCTTTCATAGTAAATGTTGTATCAGTTACATATAATGTGATTTATTTATGGGTCTGTATGTGTATCGTACGTGTTTTGTTTGTGGGTCTGTTTGTGTATCTATTATTTTTTGTGTCTCAGTCATTAATGTGTCTTTCTTAACAATGTGTTATATTTTGTATCATCTTAATAACATGTTGTTATTTTTGAATAATATTCTGTTATGTTTTTGGATTCTTACAAACTATGAGTTATGTTATCAAGCAAATCCCTACACACTATTTGAAATTTGGTGCAGCATACAACAATGACTTTGTACAAGATTTGAAAAAGTACATGAATGTCGAGGCTTTCGAGTTGTTTACAAATTCTATTTTTGGGTCATATGCCGACACTCATACCTGCAACTATCAGGGCCAAATATCCAAATGTTTGTTGCTTCTTGAGATTGAACAGGATAACCCTAACGAGCTTCATGTTCGGCATGCGAATGGAAATATTTTGCGCTTCGGTATAAAAGAATTTGCTATGATAATAGGATTGAAATGCATTGGAGATCCTAATGACTTACAGTATCCCAATACCTCAAAGAGCAGCCTTATTCAGAAATATTTTTCGGATTTAGTAAAGTCTAATAGTGTGAGTAAGGCACGACTTGTTAACCATTTTCTTCAAGGTAATTGGGACAACGATCATGATGCTTTCCACATGGGAATTCTCTACTTCCTCAACACATTTGTTCTCTCACAACAACCTGAATCACCCATCCATGTTAATGACTTCTTGATGGTTGAAAACGGTGCATATGAACATTTTCCTTGGGGACAACATGCATTTTCAAGGTTAATGATGTCATGGAGGAAAGAGAGAACCAAAGTTAAGCAGTTGTATCGTTTAAGTGGCATGCCTTATGCTTTAAATGTGTGGGTGTATGAATGTGCATCCGTTCTAAATGACGAAATTGTTGTCAAGGAGGGAGACTACATCCCAATGGCGAGTTGTTGGTGTCAAACCTAAATTTGAGATGTTGATGTCTACTATTTTTACTGAGGTATCGATCATTTTTATATATTTCAATTTGCCTTTATTTGTGCTATTATGACTTTACAAACTTATTTTTAGAATGCATGTACCAACATACAACCAACTCGTGAGGAGTTGATTATACTTCAGTTGCCGGACAATCTGATTGTCTCTCATACCGAAAATTCTTTGTCTGTCGAAGAAGAATTGATACGTCCTCATTGATAAGGAAATGATTTTCTACAACAATTTCAAGATTATCGTCAAACTTTATATATGATAAGCTTGAAAACTCCTTGTGGACATTTCATAAAAGTCCCAAGAAAACAAAATCCTTATAATCTTGAGAAAGATGATAAAGGAAATTTAAAAAGAAGATATTTAGACAATCTAAGAAAAATAACTTGTAAATGTCTTAATTTAGAAAAAATTAAGGAAAATTTACAAAAATCTTATGGAGAAAATCCATTAGAAAAATGGAATCAAAGTCATGAAAGGGCAATTTTAACTTTAAAAGACCCTAGCATAATCATCAGAGTAAGACCCATGCTCTATAATGAAGATGACAAAATTGAATTCAAAATTCAAATTAAAGAATTACTCAACTTAAACTTGATAAGAATGAGTAAAAGTCCTCACAGTAGCCCAGCATTTATAGTAAGGAACCATGCTGAAATCAAAAGAGGAAAAGCTCGTATGGTTATAAACTATAAGGAGCTGAACAAAAATTGTTTATTTGATGGATATTTTATTCCAAATAAAAACAATCTAATAAACCTTGCAAAAGGAAATACTTATTTTTCAAAATTTGACTG
>JAJOOH010010439.1:0-23676 GCA_029582605.1 Solanum gracilifrons | reverse complement strand
TGAGACATGAAACACCGGATGAACGGTTGAAAGTTCTTGAGGTAGCTCTAACTCATATGCAACTTGGCCAATTCTTCGGATAATCTTATATGGCCCTATGTAACGTGGACTCAACTTACCCTTTTTACCAAACCTCATTACCCTTTTCATCGGTGACACCTTCAAGAACATCCAATCCCTTATGGAAAATTCTAGTCCTCTCCTTCTAACATCCGCATATTATCTATGTCGACATTGAGCTGTTTCTAGCTGTTGCTGTATCACTTTGACTTTTTCCATAGCTTGATGAACAAGGTCTGGCCCAAATAAGGCAGCTTCACCTGTTTCGAACCAGCCAATCGGGGATCTACATTTTCTACTATATAAAGCTTCATAAGGTGTCATTTTAATATTTTAATGGTAACTATTGTTATAAGCAAATTCAATAAACGGTAGATGTTCATCCCAGCTACCCTTGAAATATAATACACAAGCTCGCAGCATATCATCAATTGTTTAAATTGTACGCTCTGCCTGACCATCTGTTTGGGGGTGAAAGGCTATACTTAAATTCACTTGTGTTCCCAAACTCTTCTGAAATGACTTCCAAAAATTTGCAGTGAATTGATCTCCTCTATCAGATATTATAGAGATTGGCACTGCATGTAGTCGAACTATCTCATTAATATACAACCTTGCATACTCTTCAGATGTATAAGTAGTCTTCACCGGCAAGAAGTGTGCTGATTTGGTGAGTCTGTCAACTATTACCCATATGGAATCAAACTTCCGAAATGAGCGAGGCAAACAAGTGACAAAATCCATGTTGATCATGTCCCACTTCCAAATTGGAAGTTCTATACACTGCATATAACTTCCGGGCTTTTGGTGCTCTACTTTTACTTGTTGATAATTTGGACATTGAGCCACGAATTCCCCAATGTTCTTCTTTATTTCCCCCCATCAATACATTTTCTCAAGTCATGATACATTTTAGTTGACCCCGAATGGACAAATTATCTCGAATGATGTGCTTCCATCATAATCATCTTCCGTAATTCATCTACATTAGGTACAGACAATCAGTTTTGACATCGAAGTATTCCTCTTGCGTAAGCTCAAATGCCTTTGTCATACCATGTTGTACATTCTCCTTAAGCTTTAATAGAATAGGATCAGTGTACTGCTTCTCTTTCACTTCCACTACTAATGAGGATTCTTCCGCATTTTGCACAATAACCCCTTCGTCTGGAGATTCAAAAAGGCGAACCCCCAAGCTAGCTAGTTGACATAAATCCTTCGTTATTCCTTGTCTTTCCACAGACTGCCCATAAGTGCTTGCCATTATTTTACGAATTAACACATTAGTTACTACATTTGCTTTCCCGGGATGATACAAGATATTAATGTCATAATCTTTTAATAGTTCCAGCCATCTTAGCTGCCTTAGATTTAGGTCCTTTTGCTTAAAGATATATTGCAAACTCTTGTGATCAGTGTATATGTCAACATGAACTCCATACAAGTAGTGCCGCCATATCTTTAAAGCAAACAAAACTATTGCTTGCTCTAGATCATGCGTTGGATAATTTTTCTCATGTGGCCGTAGCTGCTTTGAGCCATAAGCTATTACTTTACCATGCTGCATCAATACACAACCTAAGCCCACTTCCGAAGCATCACAATACACTGCATAGCCTTATGTGCCTTCTGGAAGTACCAATACAGATGTAGAAGTTAATTTATTCTTCAGCTCTCGGAAGCTTCTTTCACATTCATCACTCCACTGAAACTTAGTTTGTTTGTGTGTTTGCTTTGTTAAGGGTGCAGCAATAGGAGAGAATCCTTCAACGAACCTTCTGTAATAACCTGCCAATCCAAGAAAACTACAGATCTCCGTAGGTGTTGTAGGTCTTGGCCAATCTTTCACGGCTTCTATCTTCTGGTTATGAAGCCTTGTTCCTTCATTAGATACAATATGACCTAAGAATGCCACAAATTTTAACCAGAACTAACATTTAGAGAACTTCGCATACAACTTATGATCACGAAGAATTTGTAAAATCTGTCGCATGTGATTAGCATGGTCATCTTCCGATCTTGAATACACCAAAATATCATCTATGCATACTATGACGAACACATCTAGAAATGGCTTGAACACCCTATTCATCAAATCCATAAAAGATGCTGGTGCATTTGTTGCCCCGAATGACATGACTAAGAATTCAAAATGACCATACCGTGTTCGAAAAGTTGTCTTGGGAATATCTTTATCTTTGACCCGTACTTGGTGATAACTCGACCTCGGGTCGATCTTTGAAAAACACCTAGCACCTTGTAACTGATCAAACAAATCATCAATCATAGGAAGGGGATATTTGTTCTTAATTGTTACCTTATTCAACTGCCGGTAGTCGATACACATTCTTAACGACCATCTTTCTTGCGTACAAATAAAACTGGTGCTCCCCATGTGGACATACTAGGCCTTATGAATCATTTTTCTAGTTAGTCTTTTAATTGCTTCTTCAACTCCCGTAATTCTGTCGAGGCCATTCAATATGGAGGGATTGATATAGGTTGAGTATCTGGAATCACATCAATACCAAATTCTACTTCTCGTTCTGTAGGCAAACCTTGAAGATCTTCAGGAAACTCATTCACTACCGGAATGGATTGAAGAGTTGGTGGCTCTGCATCTTTATTTTTCACTCTCACTAGATGACATATGTATCATTTGGACATCATCTTATTTGCCTTAAGATAAGAAAAATTTTTACCTCTTGGTGCCCCTAATATTACCATTCCATTCTAGGACTGCCTCTTTTGGAAAATGGAAATGCACCATCTTAGTTTGGCAATCTACCGTGGCATAACAAGAAGCTAACCAATCCATACCCATTATAACATCAAAATCTACCATTTCTAGCTCAACAAGGCCAGCCAATGTATCCTGATCACAAACAGTTACAATGCAATTACAATAAACCCTTCTAGCTATAATAGAATCACCAATCGATGTAGACACTTCAAATTGCTTCACTAATAATTCATGTGTTCTTTTGAACTTTTCAGCAATCAATGGAGTAACATATGATAGTGTACCCCAGATCAATTAAGTCATATACAATATGTGAAAAGATGGACAATGTACATGTAACCACATCCGCCGAGGGTTCTAAATTTTGTCGATCCCCGAGTGCAAATGTGCGATTCTGAATTCCACTAGAACTAGCTGCCCCCCTAGCTCCTCTACCATGACCAGTTTGCATTTGTCCCCTACCTAAAAAAGGTGTTGATGATGAGGATGCAACAACTGATCTAGTAGGTTGTGCTACACCACCCACACCACTATGAGGGCAATTTCTCAACATATGACCCGGTGTACCACACCAAAAAAAAACATTTGTCCCACACCGACATGCACCTAAATGACTTCTTCCACATTGTTTACAAGACTGAAGAGGAGGTATTGTTTGGCTCATACTTACCTGCTCTTGGTACCCCACTGTTCGTGAACCTTGGCTTTCACCTCCTTGCCCAAACTGATTGCCCCTAGACTATTGAAACCGAGGTGGGGCACTAGCTGTAGAGTCGGAAGATGATGGCCTAGGCGGTCTGTTAAGGAACCGAGGACTAAACTCACCTTGGGATGGTGTAAACTGCCCCATGGATCTGGCCCTCTTACAATGCCTTGTTTCTGACTCTTGTGTCCTTCTTCTTTGTCTTTGATCCTCCAACTTTTGTGCAAAAGCATGCATCCTTGCTATATCCATATCTTTATTCAATGAAGCACTAGTACAATCTCTAACCAGAGATGAATCTAATCAATCCACATATCGATGAACTCTATCCTCCATAGTAGCTACTACATTAGGAGCATACCTGGACAAGGAATTAAATTTGAGACTGTACTCTCTCACGCTCATACTGCCTTGGTGGAGATTTAAGAACTGATCCGCACGGGCCTCTCGGATCTCCAATGGCAGGTAATGGTCAAGGAATGCCTTTTTGAACTCTTTATATGCAGCTGAAGGTGCATCTATTCCCCTAGATTGCTTCCAAGCTTCATACAACAATATAGCCACACCATTTAATCTATATGTTGCTAGCTCTAGCGCTTCTTTACGACTTACATGCATAACATCGAAAGTCCGTTGGATCTAACCCAGTGAATGATGGAGGGTCCAAATTAAAGAAATCACGTATCCGCGTTCCAGATACTTTATCTATACCACTAGTACCTGCAACTAGACCTTCTTTCCTTTGGCCACGGCCAGCAACTATACGAGTCGATAATTGAACTGCGTTCCTCAAATCTTGCTCGGTAGCATTAATAGGGGGTTCTTGAGGTACAGCTTCCCTCCTTAGATCTTCTGGAGATGAAGGGGTCGGGGAAGTCTGTGATAGAGACTTATCTTGAGCCTCACCTTGAACAACTTGACTAAGTGGTGGTTGGTTGGTCCCTTCTTGGGCAGCCACGTCAACTCGCTCACAGTACTTTTACTCATTCCCGTAATCGGCATCTTCGCTATAATAAAACAATTGAGAAGTTAAATATGATTCAACTACAACATTGGTTCTATCGCACGATCTAAGAAATGAAAGAAAAGAGATCACTCTTACATGTCCCGTAGCCTCATGTTTATAAATGTGGTGCATAACACATCCATAAGCAAGACTCTACACAGACACAGCTTTGTAGACTTCCTCGGATGATCTGCTCTGATACCACTTTTGTCACGCCTCAAATCCCATTAAGACGGACAGGCACCCGATGCCCTAAAGGCCCGAGAGAGCCAACATGTAACCTGTGGTACTATGCATATGAATATGGCAATCTTGTGATAAGTTCACATAGGATGCAGTGATACGAACCAACATAAGTAGACCCAAAACTTATATACAAAACTTGGCAATTGAGGCCACAACTTGTTAGGACGCAACCAAACCATATACATAAAGTCTACAAAGCCTCTAAAAGATAGAAAACCTTAGCGTAGGTCGGGACAGACCCTGCCTTACTCTTAACTACGATACAATACCAAAATGAATCTACTATGGACCCAGTAAAGCTCTGAATCAATTTGTAGCTCACCAAAAGTAGCTGAGTGTCGTGTGCTCCTACTGAGGAGGTCTACTAGCTGAAGTACCTGTGCCTGCAGCATAAAATGGAGTGTCCCGCACGAGGTACGTCAGTACGAGAAAATGTACTGAATATACAAGGCAATAACATATATAAATAAAAGTTTGAATGAAACCAAGTATTAATATATGTGTGCATAAATCAAAACAGAAGACGAAATTTGTTAACTCTTGTGGAATCTTGTATGTTACATTCTTGTCTTTACCTTTCTGTGTGTTATGATCTTTGTAAGGCATGTGATACGAATGACTTGCTGATCAGTGGTAGAAGAGGATTACCCATGCTACGCATTTTAACCCCTGGGATGCGGTTCTCATAATTACACAAATTACGATCGGCCTATGCTAGGCTTTCGCCCCTGAGCTTCCACCCTTCAATACCAATTGGTATCTACCCATACTAGGCTTTCGCCCCTGAGCTGCCACCCTTAATTATACAGATTGCTTTACTTAGATTCTTTAATCTTTGAGATTGTTCTTTTGCTGGTCATATTCATTTTTAATATTTGGGACTATGGACCAGTAGTAGAAGACATGAAAATAATACTTCAAGGCAGTAACAATGACATAAGGAGCTATGTAACAACAATGCATTACTTGTGAGCTTAACTGACACAATTGACTTCAACTGACTAAGAGGAGGATTCACCAAACTTTCTTTTACAAATACCATTTCTATATCAGCACATAGGAGGATAATTACACAAGTATAGAGTAGTGAACATATAATGAAGTAATTCTATACACTAAGCAGAAAGGGAAATATTGTCAGCTATTGGAGATCGTACGCTGCAACTATGTTTCCTTTACTAGGAATAAAACTTAGGAAACTCACTTATTGATATTAGTTGTAAGTATCAGATTTCATGCCAAAGAATATTGAACCGAATAGCCCTACATACCTTATCCTTTGACCAATACAACTATCACGATTCAGCCTCCCCTTTCAAGTTTTAATCTACAATATAAGTCGTTATAAACTTAAATTAGCAGCTATCACACCATGAGCCTCGTAGAACAGTAGCTAACTTTGATGGAAAATGAGCTTATCCAGTCCTTAAAACAAAGTGTATCACCACACCCTCATTCTCTGCCCAATACATACATTATAATCCTTTTCCAAGATTACCCAAACTGCACCAACAACAATACACGTAAAACAACCTCAAATATTATTTATCATACAACCAATTATTGAACTCACCATCCCCTTGAGTTCTTTATGACAGCACACCCATAATTCCTCACTCAAACTCATACATAAGGAGGAAGAAAAATGGAGCAGTCACCTTACCTCAATTTCTGCAACTTCACCTTATAATTTGAATCCCTCTAGAACTTCAACTACCCTTCACACTTAAACCAAAAAAGAAGAGAAAAGTATCTTAATAATTAAGGAAAGTGAACAATAGCTTGTAGGAACTTCCGCCTTGTACTTATAATTAAGCATGAATAACATGTTTTCTAGTCTTCCATGGGAGAATTAAGCAAAATCCATAAGTGTTTCTCTTACCTTGTCTTGCAGAGATGAGGGTTTCTTCAAGAACCCTAGAAGAACTTTAAGGCTGCTATTTAATCCTTAAGAGAAAAGAGAGAGAGAGCTGGAGTGAATCGTGAATTTTGTGTGTTCAAATGAGTGAAAGGATCAGCTCATATTGAGTTTATATGGAGCCTTCTTGGCCATAAATAAAATAATCCTCTAGAACCTCCATTTTTTGGTCCATTTTCGTTCACTAATTTGTCAAGTAGGTGATGCACATGCTTATGTACATCAAGCAGCTCAAAAGGTCAACTAGGTGATGCACCTACTAGCTTTCACTTGGGCTTAAATATACATTGGTCCTTGGCAGATTTGGCTGCTGGGCTTTAATTTTATTTTCCTTTTATTTAACATAATTTGGGCCTCAAGTGAGTCCATTAGCATAGGCCCAAATCTGATCCATAAACCTTGGCCTTTTAAATTAGATCCATATAGCTCAAGTAGGTGATGCACCTACTTTGTCCTTTGGACTGGTCAATAAGTCAAAGTAGGTGATACACCTACTTGTCACCTACTAGCTTAGTTTATTTAAGCAATTGGCTCACTTATTTTATTCCATTTTCTAAATATTAAACCCTTTTTGCTTTAACTTAGCACTTAACTTTCAACTTTAAGCTCAATTACCACCTTAATGTCTCGATTTTAAATAATTCCGTTGGAGTTAACTTGTAGTACACATGCCGAAACATGCAAGGCATCACACCACCTTCCGAGCTAGTTTAATCAAACGCTAATCATATAAGAAACATGGTCCCTCACCTATACTATAAGGCTATGTCAAGTGTCACAAGAATAGAACAAGCATCTCCATAATACGGGCTGTTACATTATCCTTGATATGAATTTGCTCAATCTTTTTATGCTTCTGTTGATTGTAGAATCCGAGTGGTCAATTTTTAATTTCCCAATGAGTCTGTCCTATAATGAAAATGGCGAAATTCTATGTCTAAGGGTCAGTTTGTTTCTTGTTTTAAAACTAGAAGATGATTTCTAAGGGGTACATTTATTATCTTGTTCATGTTAGGGATATGGATTTCAAAACCCCTACTCTTGAGTCGGTCCCCATTGTGAATTAGTTTCTGAAAGTGTTCCCAGATGATCTAGCCAGTGTTCCTCCCATAAAGGAAATATAATTCGGGATTGATCTTCTCCCAAATACACAACCTATTATTGTTCCTCAGTACCGCATGGCTCCGACAAAACGTAAGAAATTGAAAGATCAACTGAAGGATTTATTCGATAAGGATTTCATCTGATCGAGTATCTCTTTATGGGGCACTTCAGTTTATTCTGTTCATTGGAAGGATGGTTCACTTCGCTTTTATATTAATTACCAACAATTGAATAAGGTTACAATTAAGAATAAGCATCCTCGTCCAAGGATAGATGACTTGTTTGATCAACTCCAACGTGCGAGTAAGTTAACTAAGATTAACCTCTAGTCGGGTTATCACCAATTGAGGGTGAAGGAAGATGATATCTCGAAGATGACTTTTAAAACTCAGTAAGGTAATAATGGGCTTTTGGTAATGTCGTTTGGTTTGACTAATGTTTCTGCCACATTTATAGATTCGATGAATAGGGTTTTAGAGAAATCCATGACATGTTTGTGTTGTGTTTATCGATGATATTTTGATCTACTCAAGGAGTGAGGATGAGCATGCTGATCATTTGAGGTTTGTGTTGCAAGTCCTCAAGGACCAACAACTATTTGCAAAGTTTAGTAAAAGAAAGTTTTAGTTGAGATCTGTGGCTTTTCCTGGCCACATTGTTTTTGGTAAATGTATAAGGGTAGACCCTCAAATGATAGATGTGGTTAGGAGTTGGCCTAGATCTCTATCCCCTTCAGATATTCAATGTTTCTTGGGTTGGCTGGTTATTATAGAAGGTTTGTGGAAGGATTTTCTTTGATTGCCTCTTCGTTGACGACATTAACCCAAAAAAATGTTAAGTTGTTATAGTCGGAATCATGTGAGAAGATTTTCCAAGAGTCGAAAGATAGACTTACCTCTGCTCTAGTATTGACACTACTAGAAGGATTCGACGAGTTCGTTGTTCACTATGATGCCTAGAGAATCGGAATAGGGTGTTTTCTTATGCAAAATAAGAAGGTTATTGATTAGGTTTCACGACAAATTAATAGTGATTAAAAGAACTATCCTACAGATGATTTGGAACTAGCAGCAGTTGTATTTGCCTTAAAGATTTGAAGGCAATACCTATACGGGCTTACCATAAGAATTTGCAATATGTGTTCAAGCAATAGGATCAAAATATTTACCAAATGAGGTGGCTTGCTTGCTAAAGAATTACGATATGAGCATTCTCTATCACCCCGGTAAGGAGAATGTAGTGACAGATAATAAAAAAGAGCTAGTTCGGGATGTTCATAGATTAGCTCGATTGGGTGTTCAGTTGGTTGATTCCACCAAAGGTGGTGTTATGGTTTATAATGATTCAGAATCATATTTTGTGTTAGATATTAAAGAAAAACAAGGTATTGACCCAATCTTGATGGGGTTGAAAGAAGTGGTGCTTAACAGATCTGAAGAGGCTTTCTTCCAAGGGGGAGATGGTGTGCTTCGATATTAAGGTCGTTTGTGTGTTCCCAACGTCGATGATTTGACAGAGAAAATTTTATTGGAAGCCCATATTTCTCGATATTCCATTCACCTAGGAGCCACTAAGATGTACCGTGAGTTGCGGGAGGTCTATTGGTGAAATGGCATGAAAAAGGATAATGTGGAATTTGTGGCTAAGTGTCCTATTTGTCAACAAGATAGAGTTAAGCACCAAAATTATGGAGGTTTGTCCCAAGATATTAATATTCCTACTTGGAAGTGGGAAGCTTTGAATATGGACTTTATTGTTGCTTTATCCCGTACCCAGCGACAACATGATTCCATTTGGGTTATTATAGATCGTGTGACAAAGTCTTCTCATTTCATTCACATCAATGTTTCTTACTCGGTGGAGGACTAGGCTAGGTTATATCTTTGGGAGATGGTTAGGTTGCATGGAGTGACCCTATCCATTATCTCTGAGTGTCGTACCTAATTTACTTCCCTATTTTGGAAATCCTTCCAAAAGGTCCTTGGTACTCATTTCAAGCTTAATACAATTTTTTTTCCTCAAATCGATGTGCAAGCGGAGCATACTAGTGAAACTTTGGAAGATATATTAAGATTTTGTGTGACTTTAAAGTCAACTGGGATGATCATTTATGATTGATTAAGTTTGCTTATAATAATAACTATCATTCACGTATTGATATGGCTCAATTTGAGGCTTTTTATGATAGGAAGTGTAGATGCCCTATAGGTTGGTTTAAAGTTGGTGAGATTGCTCTGATAGGTCCCTAGTTGGTACATGAGGCTATTGAGAAGGTCCGACTTATTAAGAAAGGTTAAAAATGAGTCAAAGTCGATAAATGTCCTATGTCAATGTTAGAAGAAAAAATTCAGAATTTGATGTTTATTATTGAATTTACTTGAAAATTTCACCTATAAAGGTGTAATGAGGTTTGGGAAGAAATAGAAGCTTAGTACCCATTATGTGGGCCCACTTCATATTTTGAGGCGTATTGGTGAGGTTGCCTATGAGCTTGATTTGCCTAGTGATTTATAATCGGTGCATCTAGTTTTCCAAGTGTCTCCTTGTTGAAGAAATGTGTTGGTGATCCGACATCTATTGTACCATTGGAGAGTCTTGGTAAAAAATTAGAGACTTTCTTATGAGGAAGTTTTGGTTGAGATTTTGGATCGACAAGTTAAGGAGTTGAGAAATAAGGAAATTGCATCCGTAAAAATGTTTTCGAGGAATCAAAGGGTAGAGCCTTCTACTGTGGAGGCCGAGGCCAATATGATGTCCCAATATCCCCATCTCATTTCCTCCGACTCTACTCTAGCTTGAGGTACTTAGCTCCTCGTGGTTCATCCTTTTTGGTTTCATAATTTTTATTTATTCTCATGTTTCCTCATGCATGCATGCTAATCAAATATTGCTTTTGAGATTTGAATTATCTTCGTTGATTGCTTTTATGATTATTTGCATTGAGTATGATTTGTATGTAAGCCTTATGGAATGATGTATTGAATATGTTTTAATTTTGAGTTGATATTCCTTCTTGGTTATGTGTTGGGATGAAGTTGCATTCATGCTGGTTGCTAGTTTCTCTCCTATTCTTTTCATGCCAGCTTGATTCCCATTTGAGGACGAATGTTTCCAAGGGGGAGATACTGTAATACCTCAGATTTTTGAAAAAAAAGAAGAAAAGGAAATTTTGGATTGTAGGTTGTATCTACGGGTCCTATGTATAGCCTGTAGAAGCTTCTATGGGAAATAGATAGTATTCTTAGAAAGGGGGAAGATATTTTCTTAAAAATTAAGTCCAGTACCCTTTGAATGATTCACCAGGACGGTTTGTCATCTTATCTATGAGTCGTACATAGGTCTCGTAGGTGAGCCCCAAACTTAGTGATATACTTAAGGGTTGAGTTGCTTTCTATGGTTGGGGTCTACGGACTGCAGAAGGTTCTGCGGAATGTAGACCACTCTCGTCAATGTTGGTCCAATTTTAAAATGTTTTTGTACTTTTCTATGGTTAGCGAGAATGGTCCGTAGTAAGTCCTACATACCGTACGTTCAAACCGTAGAGAGGGTCGACATTTATTTTTAGGGGGCTTTTAAGTCTTATCCCTAATTGATTAATGTATGAGATGATTCATTTTGGTCCGAATCCTAGGCCCTATATATGTCTTATAGACCCTAAAACTACCCATTCTAAATCATTCCCATAAACTCCTAAGTTCCCTTCAAGATCACCCCTAAAATTATCTTAAGAGCTAAGGAAGGAGAAAGCTAGGGTTTGGCTTCAAGAACTCAAATTCACCATAGCAATTGGTACTTGAGCTCCAAGGTGTGTTAGTATTTACCTATGGAGTTTTTTCCTCCATATGCTTCCTAAAATCTCCAATTTTACAACATTAGATTTTCAATTCAAAGTTAGGATTTAATTTAATCTTCATGGGTTCTTTTTAATTATGATCCAATTGATTGTTTTCTATCTTTATATGCATTAATTGAAGTAATTATATGCTTTAGATTTTAATTCACATGAACCCATGCATGATCCATTAATTTTAGAATATAAACACATGATTAAGCTTATGAACTATGGAAGATGAATTTATAAAGATATGCATATTCTTCCTATGGAATTTATATAAATGATTTAATGTTGTTTTGAGAGTAAAACATAGATTTTGTTGTTGTTGTTGTTGTGAAAGTTCATTCCGACATAAAAGATTCATAAGGCTGAAAAGTTTTCTCCCCTAAGTTGAATCCAGATTAAGGAGCTATTCTTAATGAACTTTAGCTTATATAGATTGCTTAATTGTACCTTTCCATGGCGTATACGATCAATATGATTAATGATTATTCCGTGATATTTATACTTAGTACTAAGAGTATATTGAGATGAAAGTTATCATGTTTGTAGAGGCCGGATTTCTAGTAGCAATCACCTTACCCATAACTATATGCTAACATAGGATTGTTTCAGCAAGACATTAGCTAGTGGATCCACTTTAGCTCATGTTTAAGGTTCTTGCCTTAGCTTCTGAAGATTTGTAAGTCCTCGTGTTCTGTGGACCAAGACTCTTTTATTGCTTTCTGATTTCAGTTTCAAACTTGTACTTTATGTATGGGTTACATCTCAATCACTTTCCTTATGATGTATTAGATGACTATTGAGACTTGTGTTAGACTTCTGTCTTTGTCAAACTCATTTGAAATACAAAATGATATCTTTTGAAATCTTTAAATTCTATATCTTGTATAATGTATGCTAGGGGGCTTGTGTAAGGTGTCTTGGGGTCTTATACACCATGTCACATCTTAGGTGTACTTTGGTTCATGACATCATTTCACCCCCTCCTCATGATTTTCTAACGATTAAGTAAAAATCCGTAATAAGATATAAATAATATTTTCTCTTTGTTTTAACAGATTCTAAACCCCAAGTTTCATATCTTCTTCTACTAACCAATTTTAATCATTTCTCAATCAGGTTGTCCCCAATGTTTAGGTTGATCATTATATGGTATAAATATTTATGGAAGCACCAAGTTTTAAGTAGTAATCATGAAAAATAAGGTTAAGCATGTAGTTGTTCCTAGCTTTAGAAAAGTTCAATTAATTTATAGCTAATATGGTTAACTCTCAAGTCTCCAAACCACAACGAAAATTGAATATTGTTGCTTGTCTTCCTCCCAGAATTACCGTAGTTTTCTACTCCTTTAGTCTCTTAAACACACGTAGCAATAAGAATAAGAGAATAGGGTTGACCCACATCTTTTAAATCTCTTTATTATTATTATGAGTTTATATAATCAATTAACCCTTCATTAAAAAAAGGTTATCTCATTCTCCCCCGCGTAAAGTAACGTTCATCCTTGAGCGAGACCAAAATTATCATGAAGTGTCAAATAAGTAACGATATTAATTTCATATTTCTATCTCGGATTCCCAAGTAGCCTCCTCGGTTTGATGATTGCGTCATTACACTTTGACTGAAGCTACCTTCTTCGACCGCAACTACCACACTTACCTATCTAGAATAGATACCAGACCTTTCACAAACGCTAAATTCTATGGAAGCTTCACATCTTTTGGATGAATCTCATAGATACCATTATGAACATATCATTGAAGCATGGACACATGAAATATCTGATGTACTTCAGATGATTTGGAGGTAAAGAAAATTGGAACGCAACAAACTAGATC
This sequence comes from Solanum gracilifrons, assembly GCA_029582605.1. Taxonomy (NCBI): domain Eukaryota; kingdom Viridiplantae; phylum Streptophyta; class Magnoliopsida; order Solanales; family Solanaceae; genus Solanum; species Solanum gracilifrons. Next base: position 10,220 of record JAJOOH010010439.1, on the reverse strand, counting down.
TGATTTAAAATCTCATAAGGACTAATGTATCTTTATATTGGCTTCCCGTTCCGACCAAATCTTATAATTCCTTTTATGGGGGAAACTTTCAAAAATATTATTTCACCCCTCGAAAACTGTATATATGATGTACTTTTTTTAATTTCAAAGGACTTCACTCTACTTTGTGTTTTCTAAAGCCATTCTCATATCTGTCACGACCCAAAGTATACCTTAGGTATAACATAGCGTATTGAATCCCAAGAGGCCTTACAAAAGTTACTTAGCATACCTCATACAAGATAATAGAAATAAATTATTTAAATGATAACATTTAACATTTTAAAAGAGTTTGACAAAAGTGGAAGTCTAATATAAGTCTTAATAAGCCATCTAATACATCATAAAAAGTGATTGGGACGTAACCCATACATCACATACAAATTCTGATTACAGAAATGGCATAAGGATAAATAAAGTATCTTGGTCTTTGAATGATGAGGACTCACCAATCTTCAAAGTCAATCGAAAAGACTAACCATGAGTATGGGAGGTAGGGACGTTGGACCCTACATTAGTGAAATAATGTAGGCACAAGTATGAATTAGTACATAAAATGTACTTAGTATGGGAAGTAGGCATAAATATAGACATGATAACATAAATGGCTTAAAACATGTATGTATCATCATTCTTTGAACATTTAAAGGCATACCGAAGATATTACATATGATTCATGAAATATTGTCAAATACCTTAACAAAAAAGACATAAGAAGATTTTGAAGAAACATATCTATTTTGTGGGATATTAGCTTTAACCGACAATAAGACCACGTGAGCTGTATAATGGAACCTTCTATATCACTTGTACCGAAAGAAGGGGAATCGACTTGCCAAGTTTGAATCCATACATATCAACATTTTTTAAAGTTGATCCACTAGCTAAGTCATTTAATACAATCTTACGAGGGCACGCAGTTTTGGACTAGAGGTTAATACTAAAGACTACCCTATTAGAGCCTCAACCTCTAAGACCTCTCGATGGTAAGTCTAAATTCTAATGGAATAGATAAAAATCAAATATCAATATAACATAAGAAAGACAATAATCAATACCTATAGACATGCTTTTAAGATCAAAACATAGAATAGCTCCTTAAATATAATTCAATCACGGATGAGAAAATCTTTCAAATTGTGAATTTATTTTTTTAAAAACCTTTCACAATCATGCTTATCATAGTAAGTAAGAAATACTTTCACAATAACAGTGACGCTTTCCTTTCAAAGCATCCTCATATCATCTATAATCATCTCATAAAAACATGCATCTTTTCATAATTCATAGCTAATAGATTCACACGTTTATCATAGATTCCCAGTTGAAACATATATTTTAGGCATGGGTCAATGTAATTTCAACGAAAATATCATGTATTAACATTGACTCATGTATTAGAAAACTTAATAAAAAATAATCAGGAAAAATTGGATGAAATCCACAAATTTTGAATTGAAACCCTAACGTAGTAAATTGAAATTGCATTTATGAATTGTACATCTTGGGGACCCCATATAAGAATGGATTCCATGTGTGAATACCCGCATACCTTGCTATTCAAACTCCAAGAAATATGGTGAATTGAAGACTTGAATGGAGTCCTATATCTTCTTCTTCTTCCTTAGGTTGAGAGAATTTGGAGAGGATGAATTTGGTTAGATTCAGGGAAATAGGAGAATGAGGTTGAAATTGATAGTTTTAGGTCCTAAAAACCTAATATTAGGCTTAGGCTAAATGAGAAAACGACATGGTTTTGATTTAAAACAATTAGGTAAAAGATCTAAAAATCCTTGAAAATAACTATCGAATACGAGACGTACTGGTAAACCGTAGAAAAATTCAGTAACTTTTGTTTTGGACCATTTTTGACGGATCCTGTCTATGGCTTGTAGCTATTCCTACAAACTATTGGCACCAACTGTAGAAACCAACTTTACCCCTTAAAATATCACTAAGTCTTGGACCTTCCTATGAGACCTATCTATAGTGTGTACATAGGATGATGGGTCGTACGGGTGAACCGTAGGAATGGTACTTGGACTTATTTTTAGGAATTTATTTTCTCTCTTCCTATGGTTACCATCTACGGCCCATAGAAGCTTCTGCAGTCCGTAGATGTTACCTGTAGAATGAGAATGCTGCACAAAAACTCCTTTTCTTTCTTTTCCAAAATTCGAGGTGTTCAAATATCTCCCCTTGGGAACATTCGTCCCTAAATGGAACTAAGGCAACATATGAGGGGGAAGAAATCTAATAGTCAAACATAAATGTAACTTCATCAAAATGTACAATACAAAGGAGGAACATCATCTCCAAAATTAAACATATGCAAACCATCATTTCATAAGGTATACATGCAATTCATACTCAATGCACATAATTATGAAGCAATAAATGAAGCTAAATCAAAATTACAAGAGCAAGTTTTCATGAGCATGCATGCATGAGAAAACATGAGAATGACTAAGACATGAGGATGAACCACGAGGAAGTAAATACCTCAAGCTAGGTTAGAGTCAATGGGAAAAACATGGGGATAATGGGACATCATATCGGCCTCGGAGTCCCATGTAGCACCCTCAACTCTTTGATTCCTCCATAAAACCTTTAAAAATGCAACTTCCTTATTTCTCAACATTTAAACTTGCCGGTATAAAATCTCAACCAGAACTTCTTCATAAGAAAGACTCATCTCTATATTAAGACTCTTCAATGGTACAATAGATGTTGGATCATCTATACATGTTTTCAACAAGGAGACATGGAAAACCAGATGTACCGATGCTAGTTCATTAGGAAAATAAGGTTTATAAGAAACTTTACCGATATTCCTTAAAACCTGATATGGGCCCACATATCGGGGACTAAGCTTTCCTTTCTTCTCAAATCTCATCACACCCTTCATTGGTGAAGTATTCAGGTAGAACCAATTATTAACATCAAACTCTTATCTCTCCTTCTAACATCGACATAGGAATTTTGTCAACTTTGAGTCGTTTTCAACCTTTCTCTAATAAGTCAAACCTTCTCCATAACCTCATGTACCGATTTGGGACCTATCAAAGCATCGTCACAAACTTTAAACCAACCTATAGGAGATCTACACCTCCTACCGTAAACAACCTCAAATAGAACCATACTAATGGTTGAATTATAGCTATTGTTATAATAAAACTCAATCAAAGGTAAATCATCTTCCTTATTAATCTTGACGTCAATCACACAAGCCCCAAACATATCTTCATAAGTTTAGATACTACCCTCCCCTTGCCCATCGATTTGAGGATGAAAGTTTGTACTATGCTTAACACCAGTACCAAGGTCTTTTTGGAAACATTTCCAAAATTTAGAAGTAAACTGGCTACCACCATCAGATTTAATGAATAGGGGAGCTCCATGCAACCTAACCATCTCCATTAGATACAACTTAGTGTAGTCCATTAACGAATAAGAAACCTTGACGGGAATGAAATGAGTTGACTTTGTCATATGATCTACAGTAACCTAAATCGAATCATATTGCCTCTGGGTGTGGTCTAAACTTACAATAAAATGCATATTCAGATCAACCCACTTGAAAGTAGGAATACTAATATCTTGGGACAAACCTCCCAGGTTTTGATGCTGAACTTTAACTTGTTGGCAGTTAGGAAACCTAGCAAAATATTCCGTAATATCCCTCTTCATCCTATTCCACCAATACACCTCCCGCAAATCATTGTACATTTTAGTTGATCCTGGGTGAACAAATTAGGGAGAATTATGGGCTTCCGATAAAACTTTCTCCCTCAAAGCATCAATGTTGGGAACACATAAATGACCTTGATATCGAAGCACATCATCTCCCCCTTGGGAGAAAGCCTAAACGGACTTTTAAAGCACCGTTTCCTTCAATTCAATCAAGATCTAGTCAAGACCTTTCTTTGCTTTCACATCCGACCCAGAAGATGATTCTGAAAGATTATGAACCATAACACCACCTTTAGTGGAATCAACAAACAAAACACCCAATCGGTCTAATCTATGAACATAACAAACCAACTCATTGTTACCCTAAACATGAGCAACACTACCCATTGATAGTGAACTAAGGGCATCGGCCACTACCTTCGCCATACAGGGGTGATAGAGAACACTTATGTCGCCATTATTTAGCAACTCAAGTTGCTTCCTTTAGTGAAAATGTAGATCCGTTTGCTTGAATACATATTGCAAATTCTTGTGTTCGGTAAAAATATCAGCATGGACACCATATAAGTAATGCCTCCACAACTTCAAGGGAAGCACAATCACCACTAGTTCCAAATCATGGGTAGGATAGTCCTTTTCATGAATCTTAAGTTGCCTTGACGCATAAGTGATAATGTTCTCATTTTGCATAAGAACACACCATAATCCTATTCCCGAGGCATCACAATAAACAACAAACCCATCGAATCCTTCTGGTAGTGTCAATACTAGAGTGGAGGTAAGTCTATCTTTCAATTCTTGGAACTTTTCTCACATGCTTCTGACCATAAGAACTTAGCTTAAGTTTGGGTCGATGCAGTCAATACAGAGGCAAACGATGAAAACCCTTCCACAAACCTTCTATAATAACCAGCCATGACCGTGAAACTCTGAATATTAGAAAGGGATAGAGGTCTAGGACAACTCTTTACCACATATGTCTTCTTATGATCTACCTCAATACTCGTAGCAAAAACAATGTGACCAAGAAAAGCCACATATCTCGACCAAAACTCGCATTTACTAAATTTTACAAAGAGTTGTTCGTCCTACAGGACTCGTAACACAATCCACTACTAATCGGTGTGGTCATCCTCACTCCTTCAGTAAATCATGATTTCATCAATAAATAATTCCAAAAATGTCTAGATATTCTACAAATAATCTATTCACCATGTCCATAAATGCGGCTGGAGCATTACTCAAACCAAAAGACATCACCAAAAACTCATAATGACCCTACCTAGTTTGAAAAGCCATCTTCGAAGGACAAAATATGGTCAAATACCTTAAAGAAGAAATGATATGGGAATCATGAAATATGGTCAAATACCTTAACATAAAGGACAAAATAAAAGTTTGAAAAAACTTATTCATTTTGTGGGATATTAACTTTAACCGACAATAAAACCATAACAACTATATTATTTAATCTGGTACTTCCCTCATGCGTACAGAAGGAGAATATACTTGGCAATGTAGAATCCATAGATATCATCATTTGCTAAAGTTGAACCACTATCTAGGTCATTTAAGACAATCCTACGGCTGACACGTAGTTTGGGACTAGAGGTTGTGAGTAGAGACTACCCTATTTGAGCCTCCACCTGAAAGACCTCAAGGTGTTAAATATATATTCCAACAGAACAGTTAAATTAAAATATCAATATAACATAGGAAAGACAATGATCAATACCAATCCATATACTCTTAAGATCAAAACATAGAATAGCCACTTAAACATAATTCAATCATGGATGAGAAAACCTTTCACCAATGTGAATTTATATGTGAGAAATATCTTTCAAAATCATGATCATCATAGTAAGTGATAAATCCTTATACAATAACGTTGATACTTTTCTTTGAAAGCATCCCCATATCATTTATAATCATCTCATAAAAAGATGCATATCTTCATAATTCATACCTTATAGATTCATCATAGATTCGTAGATGAAAATTTTGATTTAGCATGGGTCAATGTATTTTAAATTAAATATCATTTATTAAAATTGACTCATGCATTTGAAGACTTAATTAACAATAATCAATCAAAAATCAATGAAACGCAACCAGATTAGTGATTGACAACGACGAACATATGGAGCCTCATATGGCGCCATATTTATACTCGATTGAAAGCTATTAGTATAAGCTAACTCTACCAAAGGCAACTTATCATTTCAATGGCCACCAAAATGAATTGAAAAGCTCTAAGCATGTTCTTCAGGATCTGAATAACTCGCTCACATTGTTTGTCAGTTTGGGGATAAAATCTTTTACTCAACTCAACGTGTGAACCCAATGACTTCTTAAAAGACTTCAAAAACTTAGCAGTGAACTGCACTCCTCGATATGATATTATAGAAACAGGCACCCCATGAAGTCGAACTATCTCTTGAAGGTAAAGGTCTGCGAACTGCTTCACGGTATGTGTAACTAGAACTGGTAGGAAATGGGAAGATTTTGTGAGTCTTTCCACAATCACCAAAACTAATTCATGTTTCTAAAAGTATTCGGCACCCAACATAAAAATCCATAGTAATCATTTCCCACTTCCGATTTGGGATAATCAAATTTTGCATAACACCACCTATTTTTTTATGTTTATTTTTGACATGTTGAAAATTTAAGAATCTAGTTACATGTTTCAAAATATCAGCTTTCATACCTTTCCACCCGTACAATCCATGCAAGTCTTGATACATCTTCGTAGAACCTGAGTGGATGGAGTATCGCGAACTATGCCCCTCTTCAAGTATTAGTTGTTTCACATCCCCCACCATGGGAATACACAATATAGCATGTTGATGTAGAATTCCCTTCCCATCAATAGATAATGACTTTACGCCCCCATTCACCATTTGATCTCATAGTTTAGCAAGTCAGAGATCGTCATATTGGCAAGTTTAGTCTTCTCCAACTAAGGATGATTGCGCCACCATACCTGAAACCAGTCTGCCAGGAAATGTATGATCAATTCAAACTCTCTAATTGGATAAAGCTTGAATATCCATACCCATATGGCACCTTTCGGAAACAATCCAGACAAAGCTACCCATAGACTTCCTACTCAAGGCATCTGCCACCACATTTGCCTTTCTAGGATTATACATAATAGCAAGATTATAATCTTTAAGTAGCTCTAACCACCATCATTGCCTCAAATTTAGATTTCTTTGCTTAATATGTATCCAAACTCTTGTGATCAATATAGATTTTACATGGCTCACCATAAAGGTAACAACGCCAAATCTTAACTGCAAATATGATTGCAGCCAATTCTAAATCATGTGTCGGATAATTCTTCTCATGAATATTTAGTTGTCGAGAAGTATATGCTACCACTTCACTGTCACGCCCCGAGGCTACCTCTCGTGCGTAAAAACGGGACCTAGGATAACGAGTGACCCTAAGCTAACCCTGCTGGCATTTCATAATCATACTTAAAGATTTTGAAAATAATAGTCATATAGTGCGGAAGCTAGAAACATATCATAAATTGAAATAATGGGGAATACCCATTCTAAGTCTGAATATATACAACTAAGTTTAATGATAACTGAAAGATCAAACTCAAACTATAACTGAATCTAAACTATGTCTGAATAAAAGTCGCTACGGACTAGAGATACAGAGACATTAGAGGACTCACCACTAATGTTGCTGAACTGGAGATCGGGAACTGATCTATGCATGATTGAAATGCTGAGGACCTGAACCTACATCACGAGAAGATGTAGCGTAGAGTATGCGTAAGTACTTGAAAGGTACTGAGCATGCAATATAGAATAAATCTGAATAAAATGTATAGCTGAACAAAGCGATAAAGTAATGATATAATCTGAACATGATAAACATACTAAACATGCTGAATATGAACTAACTAAGTATAGTGACCAAGTTTATAACATGATGGAATTGAATACTGAACTGTAACTGATAACCCGGTAAATACGCTAGAATTTGTTTGTGAGAGCTACTAATAACTGACATAAAACTAGATGATCTAAATGTGGAATCCGATATATACACCCCATTGAGAGGACCTAACATACCTTGCCAAGGGTATAGAGGCATGACTGGCATGATCAATAAGTATAATGCCCACTTAGGGGACTTCCCTACAGGGGACGTAGTTCTAGGACTATGAGGGTGACTGACCCTTAGTCCACTCGATATTTAATCCTACTCCCGATTGAATGTATAAAATACAATATAACTGAAACAAACTAGATAGCTCGATTTTCTACAATGTTAACTGAAAATGTAGCGTAATGTACTCATAATGAAACATTCTTAACGAAGGCATGTATATCTGAATAATCTAAACTAGCAAGTGTAATTCATGAACTAAAGGAATATACACAACTACGGTTCTGAGTTTCAAGCAAGAACTAAGAAACAATTCCGTGAAAACATGATAATCTTATTTGGATTAGTCTAACAACTAAATCACAACATAAATTCTGAAGTTTTAGATACCCTAGGTCTAACATGATTACAGAATCAAGAATCAGATGGATTTTTATGGACTTAATGAGTGAAAAGAACCAACTAGTGAAATCCCACACACCTGGTGACGAATTTCAAGGACGAATCTTTCGATTTCAGGGTTGGAATAAATGAAACCTTGTTGCGTTCTTGGACTAGAGGTGCTCAACTACTTTCTCCTCTTTTCATTCTAATTGGATGAATTTTGGAGAATCAATTGACTAGGGTAGGTTCTAATTTAGTTGCTAGGCTAAAAATGACCAAAACTATGTAGTTTAGGGGTTAAGAGACAGAATTTAGGGGTCTAACACATAGGGAAAAGAACAAATAACCCCTGACTTAAAAGTTGTCGAGGTCACCGACGGTCCATCTTGGCAGGCATTGATGGGGATTCAGACAGGGGGTTTCTGGGGTCTCAATCGACGGACCAAGACCATAACCCATCGCCTGACTAATGGTTCATGTGTTCGGCCATGGGTCGACCCTTAGAAAAAATTTCTGGATGTTTCTTGGACGGGGTACAAGTGGCCATCCACGAACCCTACCTACCGTCCGTGGGTGGTGCATGTCGGTGGCACCTGCAACTTCTAAAATATGCATTCTGGTTTGTCTAGGATACTGGGTGTTACATTCACCATTCTGCATTATGACACAACCTAAAATGATTCTATATTCATCATAATAAATGGTCAAACCACCCTTCACTATAGGTAAGGTTAAAACCGCAGTCGTAGTCAATCCAATCTTTAATTTATGAAAACTTTCTTCATATCCATCTGACCATTAAAACATCATGCTTTCAATGAACACTACAACTATTATTCAAAATAACAAGATTGACCTTAAGAGATCAATCAACACAACTGCTGCAAAATATCACAAATACCCAGGCACAATAAGGGACCACGACTCCAATTACTAGATAGCCATAACGAAGCACGAAAACAACAACAAAGATACAAACGAAATATACTTTTCAAGAATAAATTACTTCATGACCCCAGAAACTGAGGATAATCATAAATCAAGGGAAATAATAGATAAACTAGAACTATCATAACACCATAGAAGGTTACACCAACCCTCACACCACTCTATCAGTCACCAAACTCTCAACTACTAAAAAACAGAAGTACAACCTTGTCGATCCACAACTAAAAGAAATCAACTACAAGATTGTAACATCTCGCACCTAGAAACGACTATAAAGAGTTTAAAATATGAAAATGTTGATTTTTGGAAAGAATAAGGAAATCTGGAAAGTTTTGTCTAAGTTAAGAAAGTGAGTTTTGGCCATTTTCAAACAGCCATAACTCCTAGCTCAGGATGAGTTAGGAGCAACTCTTGAAATGGTTGGAAATCTATTGGAGAGATATTTCCAACGCTGCCAAGATTGCACGATTTTGACATCAAATGAGTGAGATATGCCTTTCGGAAGTTGGGCTGTTGGATTGAGGAAAGTCCCAATCCGGATTTAGGGAAGGGCAAAGTAGTATTTTCTCTAATTAATTTACTAATTTGATCTAAGGGATTTATTGGGGTAAAATCATGACTTAGTCAGTTTGGAGAATAGAGACATACGCTTAGGGCTTGGAGAATAAAGAAAGGAAGAATTCGTCACGATCATCCATGCTTGCGAGTGGAATTCATCGGGGGTGATCCCTATTAAGGTATGTGACATCTTTTTGTGTTGGGTTATTTCACCCACACACCGACTTGTTTCAATTCAGCGATTTGGAGTTGTTTGAATGTTAAGAAAGTGAAGTTCTTGAAGAACATTGTTGAATTCTTGTTGGTTGATTGTTGAATACCTAGGGTGGATTTGTTTCATGTTTCTGAGTTGTTTTCTGAGTTATATCTATTCGGTATTGAGGGTAATAATGATCCTAAATGTTTCGGGAAAGAACCATGGAAGTTGGGAGGGTTTAGAGATGAAAAACGAAGGAGAAAAG